>RJWJ010004987.1:0-71227 GCA_004363605.1 Indri indri | reverse complement strand
CGAGGAGGAAATCGGGCGCAGGCGGGGCGCTGTCCCCGTGCCGCGGGGGAACCCACGTGCGCGCGGCGGCCCGGAGCTGGGTGGGGCGGCGCGGGCGCGGACTACAAATCCCAGGGGCGTGGAGCAGAAGAGGCGGAAGGGGCGGCCTCGCCGGGGCTGGGGGTGGGGGCCAGGCGGGGCGAGGCTGAAGGCGCGGGAGGGCAGCCAGAGGGTTGCGGGTGCAGCGCAGGAGACCATGTCCGGGGGCAGCAGCTGCAGCCAGACCCCAAGCCGGGCCATCCCGGCCACTCGCCGGGTGGTGCTCGGCGACGGCGTGCAGCTCCCGCCCGGGGACTACAGCACCACCCCCGGCGGCACGCTCTTCAGCACAACCCCGGGAGGTAGGCGCAGGCTCGGGGGCGCCGCGTGCGGGCTCCGGCGGGCGGGATCGGGGATCACCGAGGGGACCTGGTGTCCAGGCTCAGGGGCGCCGTGACTGGAAAGAACAGATAAGGGGCATCAGGGAGCCAGCGAGGAGGTGGCCGCCTGCCTGCCCTGTGGGTGCGTCGTCCAGAGCCCGGGCTGCAAACTGCCCCGTTGGTTTCCTCCTTCTGGGAGAAACAGCTGACACCCAGACACGCACGCTTCCAGCGCTGCCACATGCCGAGGCGTGCTGCCCGTTGTGGGTGGTTCTGGGGCAGGGTGGCCCAGGCATCAACGAGAGGCCTGGCCTGGAGTTTTTATGGGGTGGGATGGGCATTCTCTGTTGGGATAAGTGACTCGTGCAGAGCCCTTTTTGCTTCCCGAGGCACCTCTGGTTTTGTGCTGGACACGCGTGCTTTGCTGGAGTTTGGGGCTGAGGGCGCCCGCCTGCTCCCGCAGCGCTCGCGGGCACCTGTGGCATATGCCCCGTTTCCGCGAGTGGAGGTGCCTGGCGCCGGGAGCAGGGCTGTGCAGAAAAACACGTCCTTCTGTCAGGGTGTGTGGGGAGGCACCGTGTGATCTCCCTTTGAGAGGATGAGGAAGAGGAAGCTGAGCTGGCACGGGTGGGGGCCAGCCCTGGGCTGCTTCGGGAGCCAGGCATTCCCTCCCAGCCCGGGCGCCCCAGCGCTCAGGCGCTGATGAAACTATGCGCCTGTTTGCATGATGAAATCCTCGTGCTCACCACTTCCCTCCCATCCTCGCGCTGCCCCCACCCCTTTGTTCCTCTCCCTTCTCCTACCACCTCCCTCCCCCACCACCTCCCCCACGCTACTTTCCTAACTACTCGAAAACGCTACAGATCCTGGCGCTTGGCTTAGCGGGACGCGGGCGCTGGGCTGCAGTCCCGTCTCCTACCCAGCGGCGGGGGCCACATGCTTGTTTTCCCAGGCAGCCGTCCCACCACGGGCGAGCACAGCCCGATCCGAGGTCCTCGGCTGTTTGATCCAAAAACATACAATGTTAAAGCTGTTAAGGATCTTAGATGTTCTTGTCCAACCGTGCGCCTTATTCTGCAGAACAGGGTCCCAAAGCTTGGACGCGTGTCTGTTTTGCGTTGTCACACCGTCTCCCCAGATCGAATGAGAAATAGCGACCAGGCAGAGAAGGGAGAAATGATCCAAGGAAAAGTTCCCAGGGGCTCTCGTTGCCATTCTTGACTCAGACTCTCTTCCCGTGCTGGCCTTTTGTAGTTCACGGTGTTCTCCTTTGTCTCTGTCCTGAGGTGTCTACCAGGACCTTTCCTGACCATTCTGGAGCTCTTTCAAGTGAGGGTGCGAATGTCTGGGTGATCTATTGGGGTGGGCATGGAGGCCAGCCTGAAGGCGCAGGTAGCCCTGTGTTGCTGGGTAGGATGGGTCAGGTTGGAAGCAATAGCCATGGGTACTGTTTACAGGGAATTTTGATCCACTTCTCACTTTGGACTGGGAAGTGGGGCGGGGGTGGCAAGTGCCCCTCCCTTTAAAGGTCTTTAGTAAGGGAAGGGGCTTCTGGATCAAAAGATAGCATATGTTTTTGAGATCAGCTAGAAGAAAGCTAGCAGTGCCAGGAGCCTAAAGCCAGCTCTTTCTTGTCTGGGGTGTCCAGTGGGGCAGGCACAGCACACAGTCCGTAACCCAGAGCAACCTGGCTTGCTTCTGCCAAAGCCGCGGAGCCTGGTCTGCCTGGGTTAGCCAAGGTGTGGAATCTGTTCTCCAAAGCCCACTTCACCCCACCTCTTTGCCAGGGCAGAAAAGCTAGACCCGATGAGAAATGGTCACATCCTGCGCTTTTTTGCCCCAGAGCAGAGTGTTGTTTCTCAGCGTCAGTGTGCGCCGGAATCACCTGGGGTGCTCAATTTAAATGCAGATTCTGTAGGTTGTGGGTGGGGCCTGAAATTCTGCATTTCTAACTAGCTCTCAGTGATCCATCCACAAACCACACTCTGAGTACTCAGTGATTAGTGGAATATAACTTTTCTCACCTTTGCGGATCTCTAGTGTCTGGCAAAAAGTGATGATTCTAACCAGGAGAGCTTCTCTTGAGCTCTAAATCAGAGTGCGGGGGGCCAGGAATTTTTTTTTTTTTTTGGAGACAGAGTCTTGCTCTGTTGCCCAGATTAGAGTGCAGTGACGTCATCATAGCTCACAGCAACCTCAGACTCCTGGGCTCAAGCGATCCTCCTGCCTCAGCCTCCCAAGTAGCTGGGACTACAGGCATGCGCCACCATGCCCGGCTAATTTTTTCTATTTTTAGTAGAGATGGGGTCCTTTTGCAGGCTGAGCCACTGATCTGAGGTTAGGTTAGAAATTTGCTAAAGGGAGTGTCATGTATGAATATTTGAGTCTGTGGCATCTTGAAAATCTCTGGTGACACCATAAACAGCCCTTTAACCAGCAGAACCTTTGCATGGGTCAGAAACCTTCCTCTGCCCCTCCCCCATCAGGCTCCATAGTCTCAGCTCCGTGTTGCAGGTCTGACCCCCAAGCCTACAGGATTGGCTTGGGTGGTAGTGATACCTAAGACCTGTGCCTGGATGAGGTTAATCAGAGGTAAGCGGGTAGGGCCGCAGGTGTTAATGGCACCTTGTTTGGTTAAACAAATATGGTCTGTGCCCAGGACGCTTACCTTGGAGTAGCTCCCAAGTCTTTGGCCATGGAACAGACAGTGCCAGGAAGAAGGGGATGTGGGCTTGTCACAGAGGTGAGGGCACAGCCCGTGTCCTGAGGCCTTAGTCACATGGAGTAGAGAAATTGTTTTTTAAAATTTGTATTTGTTTTTTTTTTTGAAACAGAGTCTCACCCTGTTGGCCAGGCTCGAGTACAGTGGCGTCATCATAGCTCACTGTGTAACCTCCAACTCCTAGGCTCTGGCCGGGCACAGTGGCTCATGCCTTTAATCCCAGCAGTTTGGGAGGCAAAGGCGGAAGGATGGCTTGAGGTCAGGAGTTCGAGGTTACAGGGAGCTATGATGACACCACTGCACTCCAGCCTGGGCAACAGAGGGAGAACCTGTCTCCAAAAAAACAAAACAAAACAACTCCTGGGCTTACACGATCCTCCTGCCTCAGCCTCCTGAGCAGCTGGGACTGTAGCTGCACACCACCACCCACTGGCTAATTTTTCCATTTTGTGTAGGGACAGGGGTCTTGCTCTGCTGCTCAGGCTGATCTCGAACTCCTGGCCTTACGCTGTCCTCCCACCTTGGCCTCCTGAAGTACTGGGATTACAGGCATGAGCTGGCTGTGCCCAGCCGCTCTGCGTTATATTTGTCTATCTCAGAATGTCCTAGGGGCAGAAACTTTCACTGAACTTTCCCACTTATAGCTGGTTGACTTATAATTTTTCGACTTTACGATGGTGTAAAAGCAGTACACATTCAGTCAGGAGAAACTATACTTTTTGGATTTCGATCTGTTTCCAGGCTAGCTGGGCAGCAGGGGCGAGCCGTGGCTCCCAGGCAGCCACTTGATCACGAGGTGAACAACCCATACTCCGCCGTGCACTGTGTTGCCAGATGGTTTTGCCCAGCTGTAGGCTGATATTAATATAAGTGTTCTGAGTATGGTTAAGATGCTAGGCTAGGATGTGATGTTCAGTAGCTTAGTTGTATTGAATGCATTTCCGACTTAAATATTTTCAACTTCTGATGGGTTTATTGGGATGTAGCCCCATCATAAGTCAAGGAGTGGGTTGGGCGTGGTAGTTAACACCTGTAATCTTAGCACTCTGGGAGGCCGAGGCGGGAGGATCGCTTGAGCTCAGAAGTTCGAGACCAGCCTGAGCAAGAGCGAGACCCTCGTCTCTACTAAAAAAATAGACAGAAATTAGCTGTACAACTAAAAATATATAGAAAAAATTAGCCGGGCGTGGTGCCATGTGCCTGTAGTCCCAGCTACTTGGGAGGCTGAGGCAGGAGGATCGCTTGAGCCCAGGAGTTTGAGGTTGCCGTGAGCTAGACTGATGCCACGGCACTCTAGCCCGGCAGCAGAGTAAGACTCTGTCTCAAAAAAATAAAAATAAAAAAGTCAAGGAGCATTTGTGTTACAGATAACAGTATTACTGATATTAATTTTCTGACATTATTGAGCAGGGAGTATAAATGACTTTTTCTTATACTGAACACGTCAGTATTGGGGTCAAGGTCGCAGACACTGACTGATGCTCCTTATTTCCCTGTTTGCACCCGGCATTGCTGACTAGGCCAGAGCAGTAGCTTCTGCCCACTGGCATTCGGGTACCCAAGGACATGGGCGTCCTGTTATCTAATGGTTATGCCCATGAAAGCTCATTGAGAGAGCTCAGATACTAGGCCCAAAGTATCAGGGCTTCCCAGCTGGCCAGGGACCCTTGTCCTGGTGAAAAATGTCTGTATTGGTTAGCTACTGCCGGATAACAAGTCATCCCAAAACTGAGTAACTTAACAGTTTGTTATTTCTGTCCACTCTTCATTGGGCATTCCTTGCTGATCTTGCCTGAGCTGGTCGTACGGCCGTGTACAGTCAGCAGCTGGGCTGCCCTGGACTGGAAGGTCCAAGATGGTCTTAGCCACATGTGTGGGGCATTGCTGGGATCAGCTGGAAGCCTGGGAGCTCTCTCTGTCCTCTTGGTCTCACAGCATTCGGATCTCAGTAATTTACCCTGAGCTTATTTATTTACCTGGAGTTTCCAAGGCCACATAAGGCCTAGGCCCAGAAGTCCCATAATATTATTACGAAGTATTCTATTGGGTTGAAGCAAGCCACAGGGCCAGCCCAGGTTCAGGGAGGGAGGGAATAACTAACTGCCTCAGAAGGATAGATGCTACCTGTGCAAACAGGGATGGGAGGAGATACGGGGGCCACGTTTTCAGACAATCTCCCACCAAGGCCAAGCCTCAAATTCTTTGACGGAACTTGCTGCCCATCCTGACGTCTGGCCGGCAGAGCCAGGTCCAGGTGTAGAGGCAGGCCAGGATCACAAGCCTGTGAATCAGCTGTTGGTTTGGGAACGGAGGAGGCCTTCCCGAAGACACTGACTCATAGCTCCCCCGCCCTGTGTTCAAGGCCTCGTGTCCAGCTCCGCAGGGCAAACCGTGCAGATGGCCACGATGCCAGGCCCCTGGGCAGTCTGTTCCACGCCGTGTCGAGCCTGCCTCACTAACCTCCGCCCAGAACTCCTCCACTTCGCCCTCCGAACCTCCTGCAGGCCGGGCTTTGGGAACCCTCTTCAGAGCAGCTCACACCTGCCCTGCCCACCCAGTACTCCCGCGTGGGCATCCTTGACTTTTCTGGAGTACTAGCAAGAGTGGAGTCCAGTTTCCGTGCCCAGGGGTCCAAAACGGTAGGAGTGAGATAGCAGGGGGTGCGGTTGGGTTCAGCGCTCCCTTTGGTTTGGAGGTGGACAGTGTGGAGCGAAGAACCCGGTCTCTTGCTTTAAGGATTAGAGTGTGGGTGTGTGTATATGGATTTCTCTATTCCACTCTTGAGGATAGAAGGGGAAAGTGGGCAGCCTTTGCTGGAGCTGCCTTAACAAAATGCTGCAGACTCAGTGGCTTAAAGAACAAAATTTATTCTCTCTCGTTCTGGAGGCTGGAAGTGCAAGGTCAGGGTCCAGAAGGGTCCTGCAGGCCCTTCTCTTTGGCCGGCAGATGCCCGCTGTCTCCCTGTGTCTGCGCGTGGTTTTCTCTCTGGGTGTCTGCGTCCCAATCTCTTCTCTTAAGGACACGGGCCAGATTGGGGTTAGGGCCCCACCCTAACGGCTTTGTTTTGACTTAATCATCCCGTTAAACACCTTATCTCCAAATACAGTTACATTCTGAGGTCCTGGGAGTTAGGCACCAAGGCAGGAGCTTTGAGGGCACGCATTTCAGCCCGTAACAGGGCCACTCCCCTTTCCAACTGGGACAGCAGTTGTTGCTGTTTGTAATGGGCGTTCCCTGTTGGTAGTGAATTTCAGGGATACCTTAACCCTACACTGCGCTGGGTACATTTTGAAGTGTTAGGGAGGAGGTGAGGGGAAGGGGAAGGAACTTGTCCATCGGTTAGAATTATCTCAACTATTTTGTTCTAAAAGTCTCTGTAAAAGCTAATTTTCAAATAAACTGGTCTATTCCCTTACGTGTCAGGGTCCCTAAGGGAGAGGCTAGTTAGAAGGGCCCTTTGCCACCGAATGGTCCCTCATTTGGTATCGAGTAGCTTTCTAAGATTCCTGGCCCCCGAGAAATGTGGAGATCTTGCTTCTCTTTGCAGAGCTCTTGGGGGCCAGCGGTGAAGGCAAATCTTGGATTGAGCACACTCTGCTGCTGTCACCAAGATTCTTCCCCCTAGTAGGTCGGTCCTGCTTGCTGCATAGATTGTCCAGCAAGAAAAGCCACCCAGACCCTGCCGCTGTTCTGCCTGGTGTGTGTGGCCGGGAGAGGGAAGAAGCCCGTCCTGCCCCCCGCCCCGTAGACCTGGGCATGTCTGTACGTTCGACTCCAGGTTGACAGAGAGCTGTTGGTCAGACTGGATTTCAGATGGTCAGAGTATCTTGTTCGCTGGCTGCTGGCTCATGTCTGAACACAAGCATTCAAACCTTCCCTGACCCTGTTTATGAAATGCTCTCCTTCTCCCTGGAATGAGAGCAGCAGTTCTAGGAAATTCCATCCCTGTGCTCTTGCTAAGCCTCACGTCCCCGCTCAGGGGAAGAATGCTTCTGCCCGGGGAACCCCAGGGGAAAGTGAGGAACGAGCCCGGCTCAGTTTACAGAAGGCACATCCAGCAGCAGAGTGTGGGCACTGCGGGGAGGTGGGGAAGAACTCCGGGCAGGGAACATCCTGTTCTGGAAGGATATCCAAAAGCCTGAAGACCCTTTTAATTTTTCCAGCCGAGGGTGTTAGCTGAATGATGGCAGCTAATTACTTTTAAACAGTGGGTGGCATTTAGGATCAAAGTCAAGACAGGCTGGGTCTGCCTCTGGCCGCCTGTGAGGGACAGCCTTTCTGAGCCTCATTTTCCTCTTCTGCAAGTTGAGGCTCCCCTCGTGGGGGGATTATAGGGGGCTAATTAAGACCTGGCATGTCAGGCTCTGAGCGCAGAGAGGAGGGGACGACAGATGGCCGCAGTGATTGCTGTGTCCACCTCACCTGAAAATCCAAGTGCTCATTCATGCACTACGCATGCAGAAGGTACAAATATAAATGCTCATCAGCCTCCAAGAAGCTTCCTGTTCCTGGCCTGTGACATTTTCCTCGGGTTGTGTGTGCTCTCCCAAGTGGTTTTCTCTTTACTGGCAGTTATATAGATGCCATACTTTATTTGCATACAAAAATCTTTGATGTTCATTATTTAATCTTCACAATACGCCTGTGAGGTGTGGATTTTGTTATTACCCCCTCTAATCGCCTAGGAGTGAAACTGGGAGTAGAGGTTGGAGCCCTCCGAGCGCCAGGCTGTTTGTACATTAAGTGCCTGCCAACCAGGAAATCCTAAAAATAAATGGCACATGGTTGGTGCTTTAAAAATAGTTTGAATGAACTTACTGCAACACCCTTGTTTTACAGGTGAGGAAACTAGACCCTAGGGGAATGCCTGTATTGTTTTGTACATTCAAAGCAAAGTGTCATCACCAGAAAGCATGCCTCCAGAAAAAAATACTATTCCTATATTCAGTGCACATCTGGAGTTTAAAGTCCCAGAAGACGCTGGCTACCAAAATGCCGAAGTTCTCAGTTTCTGTGGCCTCGGAAAGGATGGAGGAGGCCCTCACCATGTAACCCCCAGGGTTGCTTCCCTCTTCCCCGTCATTTGTTCCGGGTATGGAGGGGACTGAGTAAATCATGAATATCTCACCTGGACCCATGCTGGTCGTGACAATAGCTGGTGTTTGTACCTGTCTCACGGTGTGTCAGCCACTGTTCTAATCCACACAGCAACCCCCATTAAGTTGGTTACCCTCACCATCATCCTCATCCCCATTCAGCAGAAGCAGAAATTGAGGCACAAAGAGCTTAAGTAATAGCTTGCCTAGAGTCATGAGAGCTAGCAAATGAGAGAGCTGGGTTTCAAAAGGCTTTCAGTTAGAAATAACCTCTGTCGTAATTAAAACAAAGCATCTCGGAAAAAAAAAATAGAAATAACCTCAGTTATTCCCCACAGGTAGTTCAAGGCTGAAACTGAACTCTGCTGCCAGCACCCAACCGGGGCTCGATCCCGGCTACACAGATGGTTTGAGGCGTGGGAAGGGGGAATCCTCTGTTCTCGCCCTGCCCTGCTGGGAGGCAGGGTTCTGGGTTCCCACACCGCATCCCCAGTTTCTGCAGTCTGGGTCCGCCTCCGCCCGCCGACCCCCTGCCCTTTGGGCTGAGCAGAATCGGGGTGAGATGGATGTTTCCCTGGGCCAGGGTTTTGGGGTCAGGCTGGCTGGAAGCAGGAGGATGGAGAGCTTGGCATCTCTGTCCCTCTGTGGTCCCCACGTTTGCCTCTGTTTGTGGACCTCACACACTTGGACCTGTGATCATTCCTTTACTTCCTACTGAATTGTGAGTGTCTAAGGTCAAGGGAGCTGTCACTGCATCTAACTGCTCCCAGCATCCCTGGCACCTAGCATGCTGTTGGTCCAAAGGAGGGGTTCAGCGAGTAAGTCAGTGAGACCAGCGCATCTACTCAAAAAGAGTAGGATTAAGCCAAGCTTGCCAGATGTGTGGGCGAGGGTTAACACCTTTGTCCCTGGATGTGGTCAGCTTCCTGTACTTGAGTACAGTTCGTGCCTGGGAGTTCAAGTCCAGCGTAGACCTTTCAAGTGACAACAGTGCACACCAGCTTGGACAAGTGTCACAGGCATCTCCAGCCCAGCAGAGATCCCTGGGCTTTTTCTGTGTGGAGGGAAGGAGCCTACTTAGCTCCAGCCAAGGCATTTTAACTTGACTTGCTAGAAAAGGAGATTCTGATCCTGTGTCTTTACTTATTTGATTGTTTGATGTCCCTATATCCTTACTATAGTTTTATATTCTAAAAAATGTAAGGCCTGGCGCTGTGGCTCACGCCTGTAATCCTAGCACTCTGGAAGGTGGAGGTGGGAGGATTGCTTGAGGCCAGGAGTTTGAGGACAGCCTGAGCAACAAAGCAAGACCCCGTATCTACAAAAAATAGAAAAAGTAGCTGGGCATCATGATGCGCACCTATAGTCCCATCTTTTACGATTCAGGAAAATTTCTGTCTTTTCTTTTTTTTTTTGGAGACAGAATTTCACTCTCTTGCCCTGAGTAGAGAGCTGTGGCATCAACCTAGCTCACAGCAACCTCAAAGTCCTGGGTTCAAGCAATCCTCCTGCCTCAGCCTCCCGAGTAGCTGAGACTACAGGTGTATACCACGACACCCAGCTAATTTTTCTATTTTTAGTAGAGAAGGGGATCTCACTCTTGCTCAGGCTGGTCTCGAACTCCTGAGCTCAAGCAGTCCTCCTGCCTCGGCCTCCCAGAGTGCTAGGATTACAGGTGTGAGCCACCGCGCCTGGCCCACTTTCTGTCTTTAGTGTGATTTGGGGTGACAGTTGGAGCCCTGCCTGCGTCCCAGTTGTAGTGTGTGTTTCTGTGTCATGTTCTTGGTGTTTGGCCTGACAAAATTTTGAGAGGAGAGCAGGAGAAAATGTCATGGCTTTGCCATCTGGACGTTGCCTAGATCCTCAAAAGCACTTCATGCTCTTGTTTGTAGTGACCTAGAGGAGGCAGGTCATTTTCCCTAGAGAGAGGTCTGAGACAGGCCCGGTGAGGAAATAGGCTCCCTGGCCACCGCACACACACACACACACACACACACACACACACACACACACACACAGAGGCAGAGGTGTCTGCCAGCCCACACCTGACCCGCAGCCCTGTGGGGTGCCAAGGTCCCACCCCCAACCCCCGTTTGCATTTCCTGACCTTCTACAGGGGGCGAGTCCCTGGCTCTGGGAGCTCTGCGGCAGCGTTTGCAGCCAAGGGTTCGTAGTTCTGACAACGTGGGACTTGTGTTTCGTTATGTTTGCCTCACTTGCCGGAGGCTTAGGGAGTTTCCAGATCACCGTTAACCGAGAGGGTAGTGGCGGATCCCACAACGCAATGGGAGGAAAAAGGGTTAAAAAGGCAACGGCAGCTTCCCTGGGAAACTCACTTGTGTTGCATCAACCTCCAGCTCCTGTTCCTTGTTGACCCTGGCTGAGTCAGGTGGCTTCATGGTTCCCTCCAGGCTTGAGGCGGTGTCAGCTGACTTTCTGAACACTACTGTTTACTCCCGGCAGCTTCCGTCCCCAGCTGAAATACGCTGATGGGAGGGGGGTGCGGGGATCGTGCCACGTCTGTTGGCATTCCATTTGTGGACTCTTAGTTCAAATGGGGATTTGTATTTTTAAGTAAGTGCCCCAGCCACAGGACAAAGGGCAATAGAGGCTCTTCCTTTCTCTCTTTAAAATGCAATCAATGATTTAAAAGTTGGTGGGGCCACTTCTGGGAATATACCCCGCATACACCCCCAAAGAATTGAAAGCAGGATCTCGCAGAGGTATTCGTGCACCCACATTCATGGCACCAGTATCCACAGTAGCCAAAAGGTGGAAGCAACCCTGGCGTCCACAGTCAGATGAACAGGTAAACCAAACGTGGCGCGGACATACGGTGGAGTATTAGGAAGGAGATTCTGACACACGCTGCAAAGTAGATGAAACTCGAGGCCATTACACCAAGTGAAATAAGCCAGTCACAAAAAGACACGCACTATGTGATTTCACACGTGTAGAAAGCAGAACAGGGGTTGCCAGAGGCTAGAGGGAGGGGGAGATGGGAGTTACTGTTTAGTGGGTGTGGAAAGTTCTGGAGGTGGATGGTGGTGGTGGTTGCACAACACTGAGAATGTCCCTAACGCTGCTGAACTGTACCCTTACGATGGTTAAGATGGTAGATTTTATGTTATGTGTATTTTATCAATTTTTTTTAAAAAATCACTGAGGGCTAGTGACCTTTGAAGAGGCTCTCCAGGGGGTTGCTACCCCTGGTTCTAGTTTTTTCCCCCCATTTTGGCAGTTTGTAATGAAAGTTGTATGCTATATAAGATTACTTTATTCCTGCATCTTCCCAATTGTTTCTTCCTTGTATTTGCCCTCTTCCCTTCCCACTTGGTGAGATTTGGCTTTCCGTTCAAGGATCTTTTTGCGTTCTTTGTCCAGTTTCAGCGCAGCGATGACCACCCCGTGGGGTGACTGCCCACAGGGACGGTTGTGCCATTAGCCTTTTCCCACGGCACCGTCAAGTGTAGATGACATATTCCCCCCATCGGAGCACTAACCAGGCCCGACCCTGCTTAGCTGCCGAGATCAGACGAGATCAGGCACGTTCAGGGTGGTGGCGTGGCCGTAGACTAGATGATGTATTTTTCTTCCTGTAAACCTGGACTGCTTTGCCAATCTGCTGACCTTTCTGGTGTCCTCGCACAACCTGAAAGTCATCGTCCTTTCAGATGGGCATGGATCAAACATTGTTCTTGTCTCTCAGCTTGTGGGAAAGAGAGGAAGACGTAATCTTCCTGCGAGTGTGGGAAGGTGCATTGAAATGCCTTTGGCAGTTCTTGCTTCGGACAGGAGTCACAAGGATGGCACTTCATTTTGGCTGCTGCCTCTTAGGTGGTGGCCCCAAAAGGGAAGCGCCCCCCCAGGCTGTTTGAAGACTGTCGCATCTCGAACTCTCTTAGGTTTCACTTGAACAGGATCAGTTCCCTGCTCTGTGGTGAACTAATCAAGTTGGGGGGAAAGCAAGAAGAAGAGGGGAGACTCTTGTTGAGGTGTTTTTGTTTTTTGTTTTTTGAGACAGTGTCTCCCTCTGTTGCCTGGGCTAGAGTGCAGTGGTGACGTCATAGCTCACTGCAACCTCAAGCTCCTGGGCTCAAGGGATCCTCCCTCCTTGGCCTCCCAAAGTGCTGGGATTATAGGTGTGAGCCACCTCACCTAGCCCTCTAGTCTTGAAGATGCAGAAACAACAGAGAAAAGTAGTCGCATCTCTGCAGCCAGGACATCCCACCACCCATTCACCGAGCCTCCACCCCCACTGCCCGGGCCCTGAAGTCACTGTTTCCTGCTTTGCGGAGGGGAAGATTGCACAGCCCTAACCCCTGCAGGGTGGAGCAATGCCCCTTCTAGCTTCCAAAACCAAAATAAATCATTTAAAAACAAAGAGAAAGAGAGAATTGGAAATTTTTTCCCTTCCTAGCCCATCCCCTACCCTGCGAAGAGAGGGCGCCACTGTTCTCCGTTTGTAATCTACTGGGCTCATGGGCACTCAGGCCTGGAAGGTGCACAGCTCTTTATCGCACAGAAGAGGAGGCTGAGGCCCAGAGCCGTGTGTGCGTGTGTGTGCGCGCGTGTGCATGCGCAGGGATTGCTGTGCACAGGTCACACAACTAGCTGTGCACAGAGCCCAAAGTGCAGCCTTGGTCCCTTTGCATCCCTGCCCCTAAGAGCCTGAGCTGTGAACTGCAGCTCACTGGGTGACGTGCAGGACTGTCAACTTCAGCGTCACTGCCTCTTGGGCAAGGAAGGGGACAGAGGAGCGAGACCAGTGCCTGCCTACAGGGGCCAGGGCCAGACGGGAGTCTGTTTAAGTGTCTCTTGTCAGTCCACTCCCTTTCCAGCATCCCAGGCCCGCCGCACTGCAAGGAGCCCCGTTTCGTTAACTCACGCTCAGGTCTCGGGATGGAAGTGGATTCCTCTCCAGGCCTTTACAGAGTCCAGTGCTGGCCATCGAGAAAGGAATCTCAATGTGTGCAATGATTATGTATCCTTAAAAAATTAGAAAAAATAAAATGTAAAGAAAAAAAAAGGATCTCAGCCATTCTAAAGTCACTCATTATAGCCCTTCGGTGAGGGAACAACTCCAGGGCTGTTGGTGAGGAAGGGCGTTCCTGGAGCCCTTAAACCGTGTCCATCTGCAAGTTATTACCCTGCTCGCATTCTGCATGTACAGATATTTAGTATTTCTTTGTATCGCCTTTTAAGTTTAATTTCTAGTATTATACTTAATAAATAGTATATTACATAGGCAATATATCATTATATATTAAAAGGAAACCTAATGTCACTACTGTATATGGAAAACCAGATTCATTTGCCATAAATAGAAAGTAGCTATAAAAAGAAATACAATGACAACAGCCAGTGCTCACTGGATTCCATTGTCTGCTGAAGGCTTCCAGCCCGGGGCCTCCTCTGCTGAAAAGGGAGCGCTCAGCAGATGGCGTGGAGATGTTAGTTGACCAGGACCCACCGCTGCTTTAGAGGAGCTCGGGATTAAATAAGGACCGAACAAGAATAACCTTCTCACAGTTCCCTGTCATTGGATGGATCAAGTGGCTCTCCCGCAAGGATCTTGGGTCTCATACATTGAGAAACAACTCCCTCATACATAGAGGGTATCACTCAGCACACGGGACGGTCCTGGGTGTGGCTTTAGGATAGTGAATAATTCCATAAGACAGGTCCTCACCCTAGGTAGTGCGAGCACTTGCAAAAGGAGAGGGCGCCCTGACTCACTGGCACAGACCCTCTGGGGGCCTCTAGGCTCAGTGGGGAGGCTTTTATGGGGTAGGCAGAGCCCACCCATCTCCCCCTCACTCCTTTCCACAAAGCCCAGGCAGGAAAAGTTCTCATTTTTACTAGTGTGGGTGAATCACTTAATTTTTAGTTTGCTCATTTGTAAAATGGGGTGGAAGATAACCTATTCTGGACTGGGCTCTGTGGCTCAAGCCTGTAGTCCCAGGGTTTTGGGAGGCTGAGGCAGGAGGATCACTTAATGCCAAGAGTGTGAGACCAGCCTGAGCAACATAGCAAGACCCTGTCTCTACAAAGAATACAAAAATTAGCTGGGCACAGTGGCATGTGCCTGTAGTCCCAGCTACTTGGGAGGCTGAGGCAAGAGGATCGCCTGAGCCCAGGAGTTTGAGGTTGCTGTGAGCTAGGCTGACACCACGGCACTCTAGCCCGGGCAACAGAGTGAGACTCTGTCTCAAAAAAAAAAAAAAAAATTAATAAAAAAGACAACAAGAAACTATTCTGGGCATCCTACAGGATTACCGTAAGGACAAGACTGCATAATGAATAGAAATGCACTTTCTGCACTGTGAGATATGATCGTTGTGGGTAATTCACACCGGGCAGTGGTGGGTGAGTGAGCCGAGCAGTTTTAGGGACAGAGCTCAGGGTGCATGGGGCTCTGAGAAGACGCTGGTGCAGTCTGGTGGCCCGTGGCCCCATCCATCAGAGCACCCCATGTGAAGCGGAGTCAGGGTGGTTTGGAGGCAGCGGAGTCCTGGGCTGCAGCCAGGCCCCTGAGTAAGCCTCGCTCCTCCTCGGTCTGCCTTTACCAGAGAACCCGCTGCTTCTGCTGCAGCCACGCCTCAAAGAAATGGAAAAACCCGCAGGCAGGGGGTTCAAGGTGCCTTTACCAACCTCCCCGTTGCCCTTCCAGGTACCAGGATCATCTACGACCGGAAATTCCTGATGGAGTGTCGGAACTCACCTGTGACCAAAACACCCCCGAGGGATCTGCCCACCATTCCCGGGGTCACCAGCCCTACCAGTGAAGAGCCCCCCATGGAAGCCAGCCACAACCACCTGCGAAACAGCCCGGAAGACAAACGGGCGGGTGGTGAGTGGCCAGGCTCTCGCTGGGGAAGGGGGATGTATGAGACTCCCTGGTCCCACCGGGGGTGGGATTCCAGGGAGGCAGAAGGATGGTGACTCTGCCCCACTCTCTATGGGGCATCTCAGAGTCCGGAGGGCTGGAGCAGGGGTGGGGAGGTGGAACTCTCGTTGGTACCAACTTTCCCCCCTGAAAGGGGCCCCAGAACCCCAGGAAAGGTGGTTTGGCCCCGCCAGGTACTGTGGTTAGCGGTGAGCTTGTTTGAAAAGGCAGTGTCTGCGACGGCAGCTTTCACAAGCTTGCGCCCCTGTGTGATTGGCCCTGAAGCATCACCACCTGGAACACACCCATGACGTTCGCGGTGCAAGGGACAACTTATCAAAGACACACTGCACTTGCCCTCTAGGAAAATGCACGTCTACAAGATAAGAAATACATCTAGGACGGCTCCTGTCAGGGAGTTCGTCCCCTGCTGGATCTTTACGGAGACAGGTAGAAACGATGCGGCCAGTTGTCTCTGCAAGTTTGACAGCTAGGCCCTTCTCGGTGTCCCCACCTCCCAAGTGATCAGAGCAGCCACCCGGCAGCAGTGCCTGTGAATGCTCTCTTTGTGGCATCCTGGCTGGCTTAGAGCGTCTGAGCGCCCTGTCGCAAGAGGCCGCAGCCTAAGCACTTCCAGACAACCTTAGTCAGGTTGGAACCCTCTGGCCCTGCACCCCGGGCAGCACCCCAGGCCCAGGCGGGGACCAGCTGGGACCTCAGCTGGGCTTGCCCTGCTGACAGCAGCAGAATCTGTCTACCCGGGGCCTGCAGGATGTGATTCATAATCACCTTGGGAACCTCACGTCTAAGGTAGCAGTTGCCTGGGTCTCAGTCTGTTTTCTATTGCTATAACTGACTGCCTGAGACTGGGTGATTTATAACGAAAAGCAGTTTATTTCTTACAATTCTCAGGGCTGGGAAGTCCAAGGGCCTGCTGCCTGCATCTATCTGCTTGGATTCCAGTGAGGGCCTCGTGCTGCGTCATAATGTGGCAGAAGGCGTCACAGGGTGACGGGCACACGGGAGAGAACCAGACAGGCTTTTTGTTAACACTCTGTGATAACCCATTAATCCATGAATGGCTCAATCCATTCATGAGGGCAGAGAGGTCATGACCCAGTCACCTCTTAAAGGCCACACCTCATAATATTGTTACATTGGGGATTAAGTTTCAACATAAATTTTAAAGAGGACAAACATTCAAACCAGAGCATTCCACCCCGACCCCCGAAAACTCATGTCCTGACATACAAATACGTTCATTCCATGCCCACAACCCCTAAGTCTTGACTCATTCCAGCTCCCACTCGGAAGTTCAAAGTCCAGAGTCTCATCTGAGTCAGATACGGGTGAGACGCGAGGTAAATTCCCCTCCAGCCGTGAGCCTGGAAAGTAAAGTCATCTACTTTCAAACATACAATGGTGGGACAGGCACAGGGTAGACATTCCCATTCCAAAAGGGAGAAATAGGCAAAAAGAAAGGAATAACAGGCTCCACCCAAGTCCGAAACCCAACAGGGAAAACTACGTTAAGTCTTAAAGCTGGAGCGAAATCTCCTTTGACTCGGTTTCCCACATCCTGGGCAGGGATTGAGCCCCCAAGTCCTTGGGCAGCCCCAGCCCCATGGCCTCCCTGGCACGCTTCGGTTCTCGGTGGTTGGAGTCAGGTGTCTGCAGCTCTCCCAGGCTGGAGCCGCGTGCCGGTGGTTCTGCCGTTCTGGGATCCTGGAGGCAGTGCCACTCTTCATGGCTCCACCAGGCATCACCCTGCTGGGGCTCTCTCTGGGGGCTCCACCCCTGCAATAAGTCTCCTCCTAGGCTATTCCACACACGCACTGAAATCCAGGTGGAGGCTGCCATGCCTCTATAGCTCTGGCGTTCCGCACACCTGCAGAATTAGCACCACGTGGATGCCAAGGCTTTACTGCTGGTGCCTTCCAGAGCAGCAGGTCGAGCTGCCCCTGGGACTGTCTGAGCCACGGCTGGGGCTGCCGAGGAGCCCTGTGCTGGAATTTGGGCAGCAGACATGCAGGGAGCAGACGGAGTACCGAGGTGGCCCTGGGCAGTGAGCCTGTGGAGGGGGCCTCCAGCCAGTCCACCTAAAACCATGCTGCCCACCTAGGCCTGTGAGCAGGGACAGCCCCAGAGATCCATGAGATGCCTGCAGGCGCCTTCTCCTTTCTGCTGCTGAACAGCGTCTGATACCCTTCCATCGGCACGAAATCTGAACATGATTGTTCACTTTTTACATGGCCAGCGTGCGAATGTTTGAATTTTTCCACTCTGTTCCCCTTTTAGTCATAAGTAAGAAGTTACAATTTGCTCCCAAATCTCACTGTAAGCAGCCAGATGTAAACATGCCGCATCTTGAAAGCTTTGCTGCTGAGAAATGCCTTCCACCCGACATCCCAGCTCCTTACTCTCAAGTTCGGCCTCCACGGAGCCCCAGGGCGTGAGCACAGCGCAGCCGTGGGCTTTGCGGCTGGGTAGCAGCTTGGCCTTCCCTCCGCTTTCCAGTGAGACAGCCCTCGTTTCCACATGAGGCCTCATCAGCACGGCCTCTTCTGTCCGCTTTTCTATCTGCCTCTGGTCACGACCGCGTAAGCAATCTCTAAGAACTTTCAGGCTTCCCTAGTCTTTTCTTCTAAGCCCTCACCAGCCTCTGCCTTGATGCATCGCTACAGCAGTACAAGCTCTCTCCAGCATTCAATTCTAAACTATCTGGCCTCTACCCACTACCCGGTTCCAAAGCCGCTTCCACATTTTCAGGTATTCATTATTAGCAACAGCCCTACTTCTTGGGACCAATTTTCTGTCTTAGTCCGTTTTTCTGCTGCTATAACTGAATACCTGAGACTGGGTAATTTATAAAGAAAAGAAGTTCATTTTTGTCTGTTCTAGAGGCTGGGAAGTCCAAGGGCGCCTGGATCTGGTGAAGGCCTTCCTGCTACGTCGTGACGTGGCAGAGGGCGAGAGTGCATGTTCCAGCTCAAGTCTTTCTCTTTCTCTTCTTTTTTCTTTTTCTTTCTTTCTTTCTTTTTTTTTTTTTTTTGAGACAGAGTCTCACTCTGTTGCCCTGGCTAGAGTGCTGTGGTGTCATCATAGCTCACAGCAACCTCAAACTCCTGGGCTCAAGCAATCCTCCTGCCTCAGCCTCCCGACTAGCTGGGACTTCAGGCATGTGCCACCGTGCCCGACTTAGTTTTTCTGTTAATATGTTTTTTAGAGATGGGGTCTCACTCTTGCTCAGGCTGGTCTCAAACTCTTGACCTCAAGAGATCTTCCCACCTCAGCCTTCCAGAGTGCTAGGATTACAAGCATGAGCCACTGCTCCTGGCCTCTCTTTCTTTTCCTATAAAGCCACCAGGCCCATTGCGGGGTCCCCACTCTGGTGGCCTTATCTAATCCTCATTACCCCCCAAAGGCCCCTACCTCCAGTCAACTTGTGAATTTGGGGGTTAACTTTCTAACACATGAAATTTTGGGGACACGTTCAAGCCATGGCACCTTGCCTTTTGGACCCAGAGGGCAATGGCAGGGGGAGGTCAGTGTCGGTATGAGGGCAACGTGACATGTCACAGTCAGCATGGTTACCTGCCCTTTGTTAAAGGATGGAGAGAGTCACGTGTCACTGTACTGTGCCTCCCTCCTCCACTCTGTGCCTTCACCCAGTGACTGGATGTTTAGGGTGGAGCCAGTCAACACCCAAAATTGTTGAGTCACCACTGCCTGAAGGCTGCCATCCGCCCCCACTGGCATGCCTTGCCCTCCCCATTTCCAGAGCTGCTCTGACCCATAACAAATGCAAGGTCAGCCCAGCGGGGCCCCGGACGGACCACTCTTAACCCAAGATAATGGCTGAGTAGCTGCACACCGTTGTCATGATGGGGTGGGGAGGGAGGGGGTGGGACATAGCTTTCCTACTGCTTAACTGGATATAAGAAGCCACCGCTCCTGCTCTTGGGTCCACATATTTATGCAAATACAACCAGGAGAAATGGCCAGTTGTTCCCTGCTGTGGGCCAGAGCCAGCATCTTGCTGTATGGAACCTTGGAGCAGCCCTGCCTGGGAGACCATGAATAGAGGCAGTTCCCTTAAAAAGAAGAAAGTCTGGCGCAGCGTGAATTACGTGGAAATCTTCGTGCAAAGAGGAGGGGGGAGGGGGGAGCGGGCTGGATCACCCAAACAACTGCTTCGCTGCGGAGTCGGGTACTCCGTGGGCTATTGCATGCATGCCTGTAGGTTAGGTACCGTTTTCCAAACCAAAAATTGAGACAAATGCTCAGAAAAGTTTTATGTGTAAGGAATATTTTTCAATGAAGTTGTTTTTCTATAAAATCACCAGTAACCATTCATCTTCATAAAAAATAATGAAAATTATAGAAAATTCAGGACCATTCGCCCCTGTGGGGAAACCTGGTCTCTGCTCCTTGTTTTGGTATTGAGAAAGAGAGCACAGCTGGATGCGGAACCTTCCGGCCCGTGATTCCAGGACTTCCTAGTCTAGTCCTGCTCTCCATCCGCTCTCCTTGGCAGCATAAACCTGGCCTCTGCCCCTCTTGTAGGAAACAGGGTCTTTTCCTGACCCGTACAGCATCAGCCAGACCATGTGCCCATTGTTCACCTGGCCTCTGTCCCTTCTCTCCCCAGGTGAAGAGTCACAGTTTGAGATGGACATTTAAAGGCCCAGCCAGCGGACCGAGCATTGCCTGTGGGCCCTTGGGTCCTTTTCAGGAGAAGAGTCAGCCCAGCCCGGCCTTATGAAAGTTACCATACTGGGCAGGCATCCGGCGTGGGGCCGGGCACCCCAGCCCTCTGCTCCCTCACTCAGGGCACCTGCCCTCCCTGCCTCTCGTGAACACCAGCAGATACCTCCTTGTGCCTGCGTCCACCCCAAGGGGGGCGACTCCCGTGCGCACACCCTGCAGCCGAGTGCCAGGAAGTGGACAAGGATGAGCCCTTCTGATCGGTCATCCGGCTCTCCGAGCCCCGTCCTCTGGGGGCACACCCGCCCCTTCCCTGGGCCGATGTGCCTGGGAAAGCTCCCCTCCCCTTCCTTCCCCAAGAGAGGAAATAAAAGCCACCTTCGCCCTAGGGCCGAGAGTCGGGCCCTGTCTGAGCTCTTTTCACCTCCATGTGCTAACTGAACCCAGCTGCTGTGTGCACAGTGCTCCTGCAGCACTTTCTAGACAGTGTGTCATTGGGTTCTCATGCCGATCCATAGGTGAGTAGAGCAAGCATTACTCTCATCTTACAGCTGAGACGAGACTGGCTCCGGAGAAGGTAAAATCGCACAGTCGGGGGAGGACACGTGGGACTAGTCTGAGCTCTGCTGCGCTTGGGCTCTTGGTTTTCAGTGGCGAGTGCTACCTCCCTTCTGGGCTTTCTGCTCCTTTCCACTGTCCCCAAGCCTGTCAAGCTTGTCACCTACCCCCTCAGGGACATCCGATGTGAGAGTCAAAGGGAAGAGCCCAAGCCTTGGCCCATGAAGTGATAGAGACCTCTGTGTGAGCTGTCAGGGGAGACACAAACATGAGACAAGCTCTCTGCCTCGAGGTTTGCTGGAAACCTAAGACACACCCACAAGAAAAGGTAGCGTAAGAGATTGTGTAGGATGGGTCATCCAGGCAAGTGGAGGCTTCAGGGAGGCGATGCTACAGCTGGTCCCTGAGAATGGGTGGGCCGGGGGAGGCAGTGGCCCGATGTTACCGAGGTCAGATGGTCTTGGGGAACCAGGATGTACAAGGATGGGACATCGAGGAGCCCACTTTGGCCAGGGTGGGCAATTTGTGTGGGTGAGGATGACTTTTACAAATGGCCAAAGAAGGGCCAGGTTTCTATGAGCTTTGGATGGAAAGCCAGGCAGAGATCGTTGCTGAGGAGCAACTGGCGTTTCTCATTACAGGACGTGGGGGTGGGGGTCGGGTGGATGCCTTTGGCCAAGAGGCAGTCACTTATTGGACTGGACGACCTCTGGGCACATAGCATTTGTCCACCTGCCATTTGGGGAGCAGGCCACATCCCTCGCCTGGCCTTTCCCGTAGCATGGTTGGAGCTCTGTTCCCGCACAAGGACCGTGGGGGAGCTGGAGTCCAGTATGTGAAAGGAGGAGGCCTTTGGCGTGTTAACCCTAGGCAGGCGGCAAAGCCCTTGCATGTGGGTGCAAAAGCGTGGCCAGGTGATCAACACTAGGTTGATCACATGGCAGAAATACTCTCTAGGGATTAGGGGGATGGGGGGGCAAGTCTACAACTAAAGGACACGGGGAGCACTGTAGGAGGGGAAGGGCACGCCTTTAACCCGCACTTGGGTGAGGCAAAGACATAAAGTGTAACTGTAATGTTTGTACCCTCACAATACCCTGGAATAAAAAAATAATAATAAATTAAAAAAAAAAAAGCGTGGCCAGGGAGAGGCCACCACCAGAGCAAAGACAACAACGAAAGCTTCGACTAGGCTCAAAGGAGAGATTGGATCAGCCTTTCCAACTCCTTAGCTTTCCAATAAAACCATCTCCCTCCTGACACCCCAGCAGAGGTCTTGCTCGGTGGTCCGTGTGATCACATCATTCTCCTCTTGGTCTTACATCTCAGGGGCCAAGAGACAGGGTCAAAAAATTGGCTGCTCTAGTAGTTCAGGGGCCGCGGTAAGAAAATTGTTCAGCAGCGTACACCTTTCTCACTAAGCGAAAGTACTGCTGGAAGACCCAGGTAGGTGTGGAGCATCAATTCCAGCTGGGTGCCGTGGAGCAGCAAAGATCTACAACGCCATCCTTGTCCTGGAGGAAGTTAAAGTCTTGTTAGGGGAGCGAGACTGCTGTGGTCCAGCTTAGCACCCCTGGGTACTGAGCCTTGAAGCTTTTGTAGAGATGCTCGCTCTAGGGGACCGTCACAGTCCAGCATCCTCTGGCATCACCAAAACCACTGTTTTTGCAGCCAGGGCACCCACGGACAACTGTTGGGCAGATCCCACATGCCATGAACCAGGAAATACAAAGAAGCACTTTAAGCTATGGTGGGTGTTCCTAAGGAGCTCGCAACCTGATCGCGAGAGTACTGTAAATAGTAAAGGGTCACCCAGGAATAGCAGGAAGCAGTACCTATGTGACGGTCCAGTGGGCGGGGGCTGTGTCAATGCCGCACGTTAAAGGAATCAGGTTGGAGAAGCCTTCCCCGCGGAGCTGGGTCTTGACAGGAAGGATTTTAATTTGGGGACGGCCTTGCTGGGCCATGAATGGCCCAAGGTACGAGGCCCCTCAGGGCAGTTTAGCTGGAGAACTGTGAAGGAAACGGCTAACCCAGGCAGCGGAGGTGGGACTGGGCCTGTTAGACAAGGAGGCTTGCAGCGCTTGGTGAGTGGAGGGAGGAGGGGTGTGTCGCAGGTTTCTGGTCTGGGTGACCCAGAAGAGGTCAGAGAGGAATGATGCAGAGTGAATGGCAAGGAGACCAAAAAGGGAAACTTGGAGAATGTTCCTGGTGAGCAGGAGTGGAGTGTTGAGGGGGAGCTGAACTGCGGGTGATTTTCCAACCTCCAAGCTGCTGTTGGCACAGCAGTGGGCATCCTTTCCAACCCCCTGGTAGCCAGACGGAGATGCCAGCCAGGGCCATCTTTCTTCTTTCCTACACATTGCATTTGTTAAGATAACTCAAAGAAAGGCCCAAGGACACAGGGCCAACCGAGAAGTCCCATAGTCTTGCCACCTGTGCTTCAGGAAGGGTGGGATTCATCAATAGACTCAGTAAGTGGCCTTTTCCAGCTAAATCCAACCTCACTCTGATTTAATAAGCATTGACAAAGCGTCTTAGCCACACCCCGCATGGTGCTAGACTTTGCAACAATACAAGAGAGTTTTAAAACAAACACCTGAAAAAAATGCTAAATGACCCAAGGAGGCATGGATGGTGCAAATAAATGGAGTGGTAAGTGTGACAGGTCATCGGGACAGGGGTGATCAGAGACAGTGGAGGGATACGCAGGCTTAGAAGAAGCTGCATGAGCAAAGGTGCCTCTGGATTGAATCTAGTGCACGTGAGGATATTGGGATATTGTTGAGCAGCGGTGTGGTGGGTTTAGAGGACATGGGATTGGACTGTTAGAACCAAAAAAAGCATCGCCGGGATGTCTTCTGTATGTCTGGAGCTTCACTAGAATCTTCTAGGATCCCCACAATGTATGAGGTAAGTATTTTTATTCCCATTTTACACATGGCCATGGCTAGTGAGGGCCACTATTGGGATCCCAACTCCTGTCTTCCCAGCCCTCAAATCTGTGCTCCTGATGCCATACTGTGGACGGAACTGAGGTCTGGGCTGTTCAGACCCTGAGCTGTGGCACCTGGGATGCTGGCTGGAGGTATTAGGACAAGCAGGTGGAGGAGGGACCTAAGGCCAGGGAGGCATTCAGGTGGGTTGCTTAGAATGAGTCGGTTTGGCGAAGGAGGGAAGGTTGATCGCCTCTTCCCGTCTATTCAAGGGCTATTTACTGAGCGCCTGCTGTGTGCCAGGCACTGTGCTAAGCAGTACGGATACAGCAGTGGACAGAGCCCTGCCTCCAAGGAGCTGATCCTCCAATGAGTGCAGCAGACCTTCAGAGACTGACGTCGTGAGCAATTCCCA
The DNA here is from genome assembly GCA_004363605.1 of Indri indri. Lineage (NCBI taxonomy): Eukaryota > Metazoa > Chordata > Mammalia > Primates > Indriidae > Indri > Indri indri. The sequence goes on along the minus strand of RJWJ010004987.1, from coordinate 47,506 downwards.
TTGTGTGCTCTCAGCTTCACAAACCTGTCCTTAAAGTAAGGTACAGGGGCTGGGTGCGATGGCTCACACCTGGAATCTCAGCACTTTGGGAGGCCAAGGCAGGAGGATCGCTTGAGCCCAGGAGTTTGAGGATGCAGAGAGCTATGATGACGCCACTGCGCTCTAGCTGGGGCAACAGGGTGAGACCTTGTCTCAAAAAAAAAGGAAGAAAGGAGAGAAATCAGGTGCAGGATTGAGCTGGCAATCCTCCCTCACACCCTAAGCAGAGCACACATCCTTGTGGGACCGTCCTGCACTGGGCCGGCACCCCAGTGACAGGCAGCAGACAGCTCAGTTTCTGGAAATGACTAGCACAGAGCCCCCTTTGTCACTGGCAGGAGGTTGAGTTAGCACAAGAAGGTAAGGAGCCTTCTTCCTGCAGTTTCACTGGGGAAAGCGCATCCCCTAAAGATGAGGTTTTCTTGAATTTCTCACACTCAGAAGAGTATGACTTGAATGTATCCTACATGGAGAGTAGGGAAGAGACGTGGGCCCCAGCAAAGTGGAGGTGAATCCCTCCTTCTCCCAACTGCAGTTCAGAGGCCACAGCGTAGGTTTTTTAGAGGAACATTTGAGGTATCCTCATTCCTTATTCTTAGTTCTAAAGAGCAAAGAAGCTGTGCAATACTTGATTTAGTGCTTCCCCCTGCTGGGAGAGTTCGTTAAAGCAAGGGAGGCAGCATGCCTCTGGGAAACGGTTACTCCGAAAAGGGAAGGTGCCGCATTGATTCAAGACTTAAGCACACTTGTCCACATTCTCGCTTTGGAGATTATGCAACTGGACCCTCATTCTCTGAAAGGAACACTGAGGGAGAGGTTTTCCAGACAAAGTGACCAGAACTGTGCTGTGAACCAGGGGTGGAGTAGAATGCTCCCATGCTGCCCAGACCTGTTTGGGGACAAGGGCTAATAGGACCCTGCTTCCTCCCTTCAACACAAGGTGGCCGGGCATGTGATCGAACTGCCCTCTGATCACTCAGGATCCCCGTAGCCTGCTAGCTCTTGCCACCAAGGGACTCCAGCTGGGAACCAAGTTTACTCTTGAACGGCTCTTCTCAACCCAAGCGTCCACCATTAGGCTGCATTTGAACCTTTTTCTAGTCACTCCACCCTGAGAGAATGCAGACTACCCTTTAAAAGGAGTAGGGCTCTGAGCTGTTTAAAATGCCTTCCTTTTCACATCTGAATTAATTCTAAGAAATTAAAAAAAAAGATAAAATGTCTTCCTTAGCCTCTATGTGATAGGTTCAGATCTGCATAGGAATCATAGATGGAAGTGTAGCCGTCACGCGGGCAATTCCCCAACTCTTAGGACAGTTTCAGCTTCTGAGCTCTATGCTGAGCTGCTTAACTCCCAGGAGGGACACCTAACAGCACACTAGAAAACTCTAATGTCCTACATAGCAAGATTGGCCCCCAAGTACTTTTTTAATAAGAATTTTTTAAATTTAATTTTTAAAAATTTTGTTGTAAATTGACAAATTATAATTCTATGCAATTATGGGGTACAAAGTTGTTATGCTATATGTATGCAATGTGCACTGATTAAATCAAGCTAATTAACAGAGCCATCACTTTAAATGCTTTATTTTTTTGTGGTGAGAACATTTGAAATTTACTCTCAGCAATTTTGAAATATACAATATATAGTTATTAACTATAGGACACCCAAATACTCTTTAAGCCTAGTGAGCTTTGCCACACTCTTACTTAATTCACTAACGGATTGTGCTAGTGGTGCTGGTCTGATTTGGAGCAAGAGTAGGATGCCTTCCTCTCCCCTTTCCTCCATAGATGGCATCTGTCTTAATCTGTTTTGTGTTGCTTTAACAGAATACCTGAGGCTGGGTAATTTATAAAGAAACCAGGTTTATTTTGCTCACAAGTCTAGTGGCTGGAAAGCCCAAGAGCATGGCGCCAACATCTGCTTGCCTTTGGTGAGGGCGTCACACTGCATCACGACATGGCAGAGAAGAGAAAGAAGAAGCGGCCACGTGCAAAAAAGGGACCAAACACCAGGGGCAACCTTGCTTTATAACAACCCATTCTTAGGGAAATTAATACAGTCCTGCAAGAACTAACCCAGTCTCCAGAGAAAGACATTAATTCATCCTAGCTGTGGCTCATGCCTTCAATCTCAGCACTTTGGGAGGCTGAGGCAGGAGAATCGCTTGAGCCCAGGAGTTCAAGACCTAATCACCTCTTAAAGGCACCACTTCCCGATGCCATTACATTAACAATTAAATTTCAACATGAGTTTCGTTGAGGACAAGCCACATCCAAACCACAGCAGCATCTAAACCAAATGAGTCTTTTGCAGTGCAAGGGGCCATCCCACTGCCCAGGGTCAAGGGAGATTTTTTTATGTGGGCACCTTGCTTGCAGTGTGTATACCTATGATCTGTTACCTCTACCCCTTCAGTCCTGGGTGTGGGAGATCTCAAACCACAAGACAGCACCGCCATTGTTTGCTGTAGTCAAGAGATCACTGGAAATGCCATCAGTCATGAGTGGATGGTCCCTTGGTTGGCAGGATGACCTGTCTACCACCTCCAACCACAACCTTCAGCCACTGCCTCTTCTCCCTGCTGGGGACACCAGTTCTTCCTTATCTTGAACTTGACAGCTTCCATCTTCTTCCTGCAAGGTTGAGGGTGGGCCATGCCAAGCAGGAGGACATTACCAGCCAAGGGAGCTGTCAGACAGCCGGTTGACCCTTTGTAGCATCACATCACTGACATGTGAGCAAACACAGCTGTTCCAGTGACCGGATGGGATTTAGGTTCAGTTGGGGTGGATGGCAGAGAGCCCTGGCTCTGGGGCCTGCATCATGAAAACTTCAGTCTCTGAGTCAGTAACTGTATTAAGGTTTATGGTTCGATCTGAACCTTCCTTTTGTCAAGCAAGAGAAAGGAAGTTGTGACATTGTTTCTTCCACCAAAAGTCCATCTATCTTTCAACAAAGCAAACTCTGTCTTACATTTCTCCTATTTCAGGCCTCTCATAACTGCTGGCCTATTGACCTTCCCTGGATATTTGGGTGTCTTGTACTGCACAGCTGCATTTACACTCAGAGCTCCATTGCCTCAACCCATGTGATTCCAACAGAACAACAGTCTGCCACATCTTGGTCAGAGCTTGATACGACTGGAACAAAGGGAAATTAACCTCTTTCTTTCCCTGTCCTTCTTGCCTCCAACACTGCTCAGGGGCTCTCCCTAGAAACGCTCACCATGGCCTAACTCATGCAAAGTCTTCCTCACTAGCTCCCAGACGAACTTCTGGAGGGCAGGACGCATGTCCTTGCTCAGATGTGTAACCTTTGGCACTCCAAAGAGCCCTGAGCTTGCAACACCTGTCCCTCATCCAGCTCATCCTCCAGCCCATCATCTCGTGACATCAGCGGTTCTCCAAGTTTTGTGCACATCAGAAGGACCCGGAGGGCTTATTAAAACAGATTGCTAGTCCTGACCCCAGGAATTTTGGATTCAGTAGGTCTAGGGTGGCCTGAGAGTTTGCATTTCTGGTAAATTCCCAGGTGACGCAAAGTTGCTAGTCCAGGACCAACTTTGAGAACTCCCAAGCAGCATAAGTTCAGGCTGTCAGGCTCTACTGTTCAGCGGGGACACCAAGCCTATATCCACTGCAAGGGCCATTCAGTGCCCCTGTGTCCTTGGGTAGGCAAAGGCAACTTTTTTCCAAACTCCTCACTCCAGAGGTCCCCTTGCTGAACTCTTTTGGGCTACTTTCCTCCGTGGGGTTAGTAGTATCTTTGGCCTTAAAGTTGAACAAGCCTCATTCACAGGAGAGAAATGCAGTTTCATTTATTCAACATTCATCGAGTGCTTTCTGTGTGCCAGTCAACTGTTCTAGGTGCTAAGATACATCAGTGAACAAAGACAGAAGTCTCTACCCACATAGAGCTTACCTTTCTTTCTTTTTGTTTTGTTTTGTTGTTTTTGAGACAGGGTCTTTCTGTCTCCCAGGCCAGAGTGCAGTGGCGTCATCACAGCTCACTACAACCTCAAACTCCTTGGGCTCAAGCTATCCTCCTGCGTCAGCCTCCCCAGTAGCTGGGACTACAGGCGGGTGCACCACGCAAAGCTAATTTGTCTATTTTTTGTAGAAACAGAGTCTCGCTTTTGCTCAGTCTGACCTTTTTGTAATAAAAGCAAGAATAAAACTCTTTTTACTGTGTTTAGTAGGACTCGGATGTCTGGCTGCTGGAAGTAATCAGCAGAATTAATCGATTCAGCTTATAAACACTAGAAATTAAGGACCAAGAGCTCAGGCAGAGACTGAATGAACGTGTCATTGAGATGAACTACCACATAATCATCTCTGTCTTTCTCACAGTTACAGCGAACACAAAGTGCTTTGTTTTGCTTTACAGATGATGATAAAAACATGGGAGTATGGGGGCGGGAGGGGGAACTAGGGAGAGTCCTAGGAATCTATAGAGTCCAGGGCATCTGACCCACTGTTTTCATTAGAACAGGGCCCAGAAGCCTTTAACAAAGGCTGTGTCAACCTAAAAGGAAGAAGCTGAAGCAAAATTAATATAAGAGCATTTATTTGGACCAAGCTTTGAGGACTGCAGCCCAGAAGCACAGATTCAAGTTGCCCAGAATATACACTCCAGTTAGTGGCAGTTACAAGTGGATTTTTTATGGAAAAGAAGAGGCAGTTCCTCAATTGTTTACCAAGAATTTACATTCAAATAACAGAAGCTGCTGATTGGCTATGCATTGTTAACTATAGGGTGTGGGCTATAGTGTGGCCATTATTAGGTTAATTTATAGCCAACAGCAAGCAGTTTCAAGAGATGAATATGTAGCTCAAAGGAGGGAATAGAACGTGATTGCCTTCTCATTTTAATGCCTTTGGGGGCCTTATAATTTAAAAGGCCTCACATTCCTCAGATAAAAGTTCTTTTCTCAGCTCCCAGTGATGGGAGGTATTTGTTTCCAAACAAGTCGTATCACAGGGGTACTGAAGGCCCTCAGGTCTTCAACAATCGTCAATTTAAAATACGAATACAGCCAGACATGGTGGCTCCTGCCTGTAATCTCAGTGCTTTGGGGGCTGAGGCAGGAGGATCCTTTGAGGCCAGGAGTTCAAGATCAGCCTGGGCAAAATTGTGAGACAGCACCCCCCCCAACCCCACCTTTACAAAAAATTAAACATAAGTACAAATACGACAGTTCTAAAGGGCTAATCGTTTTAATGTTTGCTAGCGTCATGGATGTGATTCTTGGTCCATAACTGAAGTTGGCAAGGAATGTACCTTTTTATAATCCAACATAATTTCTCTTTTGAACCTCTGTTCTATTGGGGGTGGTATTGTGGTGGTTTACAAATGATGGTTTATTCTTGATAAATAAAGTTTAAATCATAGTTATATAGCCAGGTAAAAGGATAGCTTAATTAAATTGCCTGATTAATGATTGCCTTCTGCTTCTGTGAATTCGCATGCTTAAAATTGTAATCGGTTTTTCGTCTATGCTCTGGCTCCAGGGTGCGGTGGAGCAAATAGTTCCCACAACTTTGTATCACTGTAACCCTGACTTCACTGCCCGCCTTTGTTCCCTGGACACCTGCTTTATATCGCGTAGCCTTCCAAAAGATACTCAAGGCCTGATTGCCTCAAGAATGCAACTCCCAAGTAATATGCAGCTGGAAAATTGTCCTTTGTTTAATTTGTAACTTAGAATGTGCTGTACTTCAAGGATTATAATTTATCTTTAGGTGCCAGAGATCTATCGGGGCTCCCTCCCATGACTCTGTGTCACTAAAATATTAATTGTACATCCTGCTTTTTGTTTCTTTTGCTCTATGTCATGTAGCCTCCCTAAAAATAGTATAAAAACTCTGTGGAAGCTAGAGGCCTTTGCCATCCTCTCGTACTGCTTTTACGCGGGAGGGGGTGGTCGCTGGCCAGCTAATAAAGACTCAGAATTTGGCTCAATTCAGCCTAAGTGGTCTTTCCTCGCACTCTGGACTACAACAGTATGTCCAATCTTAATTTGAGATTCCTCTCTTTTCCTAGGAGTGTGTTTGGGTCTTTGGGGAGAGGTGTCAGGCGAGGGGCAGCTCAACCATTGTGCTACCCACCCACTTAGGTACCTGCCTGTGCCTTCCCTCCCCGTTGAGCAGCCATTCACCAGCTCCCCATCTATGGTTCCGTTATGGGTCATTCAGTTATGGTCATGGAAGCCCTGGCCCCCAGGTCCTGCAACTCCCTCGCTACTTCTGGGCCACGTTAGAGGACCTGGGAGTGATCTTGCCTCGCCTGGGCCACACAGGGCAGGGAAAGGTCTGCACCGCTAAGTCTCAGTCTGTCCAGACGTACTACACAGTCACGGGCCATCCCTTTCCCAGCTCCTGTGTGGGGTCAAATCACTTACCTGAAATATTTGAGTTATGTTCAGAGTCCTTTCTCTTCCTCTAAGGAACATACACAGGCGCGGCGTGGTGGCTCACGCCTGTAATCCTAGCATTCTGGTTGGTCAAGGCTGGAGGATCGCTTGAGCTCAGGAGTTCAAGACCAGCCTGAGCAAGAGTGAGATCCCGTTTTCTACTATTTCTACTAAAAATAGAAAAAATTAGACAGCCATGGTGGTATGCACCTGTAAGTGCCAAGCTGCTTGGGAGGCTGAGGCAGGAGGATTGCTTGAGCCCAGGAGTTTGCGGTTGCAGTGAGTTATGATGACTCTGTCTCAAAAAAAAAAAACACAAAAAAACATAAACATATACAAGGGCCGTCCTGAAAGTATCCAGCCATTGTTAATATAACAAGACCGGTCACATGGCTGGATACTTTCCGGACAGCCCTTGTGTAACAATATTTCATTTCCACCCTGCTATATCCCTCGGTGAGGCAATGAACACAGTGGTTCTAAACTCTGGTTGCCTATTAAAGCCACATGGAGGGCCGCGGCCGCCGCATCTTTTGAAAGTTTGCACCGGGTGGCGGGAGAGGCACAGCGGAGCTTCCCGGCCTCGCCGCTCCCGCGCCCGGGTGCCCTCGGGGCGCCAGGCTTCGCAGCCTGCCGGTCTTTCGTGCATTTGTTCCAAGACTTAGAGAAGGCCTACTGTGTGCCAGGCCCTCTTCCCAGCGGGCCAAGTCCTCGCCCGGCGGAGCTCGTTGAGGAGGCCGGGGCCGGGGCGGGGACGTGCACACAGGCAGGAGGGCGCGTGGGACGGTGAAAAGGGCTGGGAGGCGGTACGCCCAGGGTGCCGGGGTGGGGGCGGGGTCTTTTCTACCCACGAGGCCAAGAGAAACCTAGGTGGTGTCCAAAGATCAAGATCCGGAGGAGGGAAAATTTAAAAAAAAAAAAAAAAAAAAACACGGGAAGCTTTTTTTAAAGCGATCAATACCTGGATCCCTCCAGTTTTTTTAGAGACGGGATCTGTCGCTGTCACCCAGGCTGGAGTGCAGTGATCATAGCTCATTATAACCTCAAAACCCAGGGCTCAAGCAATGCTCTCCCCTTAGCCTTCTGAGTAGCTGGGACTGCAGGTGCGTGCCACCTCGCCAGGCCCTGGACTCCTCATTTACAGTCCGACTGTATGGGCCAGGAGGCAGTGTCTGCTCCCCTCCCCCCAGCTCCCCGGGTAGTTCTAAGGTACAGCCAGAGGCTGAGCACGATGGGGGAGGGGCAGGGGGAGGGGGAGGAGGAGGGAGGAGTGTGGCTGGAAGGCTGAGGAGGGAAAAGTTCCATCACGAGAACTATTCTGCCACAGTAGCTGATAAGCGGGGCTAGTTACTGCCAGCTGCACACAAAGCCCCGTTGAAAGGGACCTGTGTCCTCGAAGCCAGTGGCGAGGTGAGTTAGAAATACTTCCTTGCTACCCAGAGCGTGATCCGCAGGCAGCCTGCCCAGGCATCACCTGGGAATTGCTAGAAATGGAAAAATCTCGGGCCCCACCCCGGACACACCACACCGGTCTGCTAAGGACTGCTCTGCCCCACTCTTGTGCTAAGAGCAGGGTCCTGCGACGTGGAAGACAGTCTGGAGCCAGGTTTTTAAGTTGTAGGGCTTTCTGGAAAGCCCTGTCTCGGAGGAAACAAGAAGAAAATGCTCATGCAAAAAGTGAGGTGTGGCTGCTGGCGGAGAGACAAGATCAACGCAGCTTTGGGTAAGTTTCTGATGAAGTAACCAAGCAACAGTTAGAATCTAGCTCACATGTGTCTCCGTTTTCTTTTTAAATGAGACGTTCTTGAGGGTCTGGGACATCTTTTTCCTGTTCAAAAGATAATAGGAGGTTAGTTTACTTCAACAACTGTCCTGGGGAGATTACTTTGCTTTAGTCCATTTATGTGTAAAACTTTAAAAAATGTGTTTACTTTTTTCCGATATAAATCTGATTGATGGAGAAATCTAAAATACTACAGAAGTGTGTCGTGCAAAGAGTGGAAAGTTCCTTTAATCACCTCCACGCCCTCGGTGCTAACCACTGATAAAAGTCTAGTGATGACAACTCCGGCTTTCTTTTATGATACTAACAAATATACAAAAGTAGGACCACAACACACACTGGTTTTTTTTTTTTGAGATGGAGTTCTTGCTCTGTCACCTGGGCTAGAGTGCCGTGCCGTCAGCCTCGGTCACAGCAACCTCAAACTTCTGGGCTCAAGTGATCCTCCTGCCTCAGCCTCCCGAGTAGCTGGTATTACAGGTGCAAGCCACCATGCCCGGCTAATTTTTCTATTTTTAATAGAGACGGGGTCTGGCTCTTGCTCAGGCTGGTCTCGAACTCCTGAGCTCAAGCGATCCTCCCACCTTGGCCTCCCAGAGTGCTGGGATTACAGGCTTGAGCCACCTCCCCCGGCCCAACACTGGGGTTTTTAACATTCTTTTTTTATTCTCAAGTCCAAAGGATGCATCAGTCAAAACAACAGCTTCTTAAATTTATTAACTTTATCCAAAATAATTAAATCCTACGGGGTGAGACAATAGTCACGATTCTCTTTTGCACCTTGGTTTTTAACATTTGCCTTTCAAGGCAGAGAGGGTATCCCAAGCAAAAAAAAAAAAAAAAAAAAAATGGAGGCAAAAGTCAACTGATTGTGCAGTGGGGAGCTGGTTGCTTTGGAACGTTTTAGAGAAGAACGTATTATGCGTAAGACATCCTAACTTGTTAGGAGTGAAATGAAAACCTGTGTCAGACTTCATAGAGGTGGGCCACACGGGATCACAACCCTGTGGATCAACAATAAATGTTCTGATTTTTAACTGAGGGACTATTGGACCCTATGCACCCGCATAAAAACTACCTGAAGGTCGGTCTCAGTGCAGTGGTGTTTACAACTAATTGATCACACCCAGTTACAGATTCCTTTGTTCCTTCTCCACGCCCGCTGCTTCACTTGACCAGCCTTAAAAAAAAAACAACAAAAAAAAAAACTACCTGAAGCAAGGTTTCCGGAGGAGGCGACTGTGATGTGGGTCATGCTGTCATGGACTTGGATAGCAGTGGGCGGGGAGGCGGGACCAAGAGCTGCGGGCGGGGGTGGGGGTGATGGAGAGCAGTGGATTGCGACAGGACAGGCAGATCATGTGCCCGACCCCCTTGAACACCAAGCTCTGAGGAGTCTGAGTTTTATATGAAAGGCAGTAGGTGCTTCTACTACCTACTGTAAGGGGTGCAGAGGTGTTGAAGGTTGGGCCAGGATTGGCTGGGAAAGCCTGGAACAGGAAGACTCCATGTGATAATCCCAGTGGGCAGTAATAAAACTGCAAATAGCAGCCGGGTGTGGGAGGCAGTAGAACCAGAAGGGATGAGTCTGAGACGGGAGAAATGGGATGAGGGAAACAAAGGATACTTTATTTTTTAATCTTTTATTTTTTTTAATTAAAAAAATTTTTTTTAGAGACGGGTCTTGCTTTGTCACCCAGGCTGGAGCGCAATGGTGTCTTCATAGCTCATTGCAGACTGGAACTCCTAGGCGATCCTCCAGCCTCAGCCTCCCGAGTAGCTGGGACTACAGGCGTGCACCACCACCCCCGGCTAATTTTTAAATTTTTTTGTAGAGACAAGGGTCCCACTATTTCGCCCAGGCTGGTCTTGAACTCTTGGCCTCAAGCAATCCTCCTATCTCAGCCTCCCAAAGCACTGCGATTACAGATTGAGCCTGAGCCTTTATTTCTGATTCGAGCAACACAGTGTACAGTAAATAGAGAAAAAGAATTAAGAAGCAGGTTTTATAATTCCACCATTCAGGAATAATAATTGTGAGCACTTTGAATATTGCGTTTAAGGATGAGGAGAATGGGCTCCATATTTTCATCAGAGTGGAATAATTTACCATCCAACCATCAGCTGTATCAAATCAGCTTTCTGGCAAACTGGGTGGATCCAGCAGTTACTGGTGAGAGAGAGCTCCTAAACATGTTTCCCCTGTTTGCCCTAAACTCCCAAGCTGGTGCTCTGTTAGTGATTTTAATTGACCTTATCCTGAGAAGGTGCACAGTTTGGCTAGATGCTTTGCTTGCCAATTCCAGAAATGAGGTCTGGTTCTATCCTGGTCTTGCCTACTTTTGCCCACCGGTGCACTGGCTATAGGGAAGAGGCAGGGAATTCCAAAATCTTGAAACTCAAATATTCCCTTTTCTCACCTCAACCTCTCAGCATTCCAGTTCTGCCTTCTGGGCTGGACTCCTGGCCGTCTGCTTCCTCAGGTGCTATGGTTACTAATCATCTGAACTGCTTTCTCACTCTCGCCTTTGATTCCCTGTTACGCAGGCCCTGACTCTTACTCACCTGGCCACGGAAGATAGAAATCACTGCCACGACAGATGTGCCTTCTCTGGGCTAGTGAGGTGCTCACTGCCAGCCACCAGTATTTTTCCTTGGTCTCTTGTTCCCTGTAATAATTCCAAATGACATCCTTATTCTAGCCACCTTCTTTCTTTCAGTCTCAGGAGATGAATGGGATTCCCTCCTCAAGATAAGTCTAAGCCCAGGGCACAGTGGCTCAAGCCTGTAATCCTAGTACTCTGGGAGGCCAAGGCGGCAGGATCGCTCCAGGTCAGGAGTTCCAGACCAGCCTGAGCAAGAGTGAGACCCCATCTCTACTAAAAATAGAAAAAATTAGGTGGGCATGGTGGTGTGTGCCTGTAGTCCCAGTTACTTGGGAAGCTGAGGCAGGAGGATCGCTTGAGTCCAGGAGTTTGAGGTTGCTGTGAGCTAGGCTGATGCCAACGCATGCTAGCCCTGGGCAACAGAGTGAGACTCTGCCTCAAAAAAAAAAAAAAAAAAGGTAAGTCTAACTTCTCCATCACTGCCAGCTGACTCAGCCGTTCCCACACTTTCTTTAGAAGTCTGCGCCACTGACCACCACGTGCTATATTTTGAATCTCTGGCTCCCTACTGATGAGTAAAACTTTTGTCAGGCTATTCCCCAACCCTGAACTCCCTTCCAGTTATCATCCAATTGTTCTCTCTCCATCAGAGCCAAACATTTGTGTTTTTTTTGTTTCTTTTTGAAACAGAGTCTTGCTCTGTTGCCCGGGCTAGAGGGCGGTGGCATTAGCCTAGCTCACAGCAACCTCAAACTCCTGGGCTCAAGCGATCCTCCTGCTTCAGCCTCCTGAGTAGCTGGGACTACAGGCACATGCCACAATGCCCGGCTAATTTTTTTTTTTTTTTCTATTTTTAGTTGCCCAGCTAATTTTTTCTATTTATAGTAGAGACGGGGGTCTCACTCTTGCTCAGGCTGGTCTTGAACTCCTGACCTCAAGAGATCCTCCAGCCTTGGCCTCCCAGAGTGCTAGGATTACTGTCATGAGCCACTGCGTGAGCCACCGTATCCAGCCGGAGCCAAACATTTGTTTAGGGACTATTTCAAACAGCCTTCAACAGTGGAGAGAACGAGGTAACACAAGCATTTAACAGATGTTGACATTTTCCCATATTTCACTCAGTTTTTTTCTTTATAGAAATGAAATGTCTAAGGAAAAAAACTGGAAAGATTTGTTTGCATAGCTATTTCTGCTTCCACCCCTCTGTTCACTTCTCAATCCATTGTAATGTGGATTCTGCCCCTACTCTGAAACTACTCCAGCTGAAATCATTCATGACCTTCATTTAAAATATAGGTGCCACCTGGGATTCAGGGCAGACCACTGCCCTTTGAAAACAATGTTCCACCAGTGTTTTTCACATCGCTGGGATCATCAAATCAATTTAGCATGTCACTACTGGCATTAAAAAAAAAAAAGATCTATTCCCCGTTGGCAGTGGCTCACCACCTGTAGTCCCAGCTACTTGGAAGGCTGAGGTGGGAGGATCGATTTGAGACCAGGAGTTCCAGATCAGCCTGGGATCAGTGAGACCCCATCTCTTCAAAATATATATATATATAATACAAAGTGCAGAATGTTTTATAAATCTTTTATTTCAATTACAAATATAACGTATATAGTGGGTCACTGCAAAATATATTATTTATGCAAGCTGTGGCTGAAACCTTTGAAAGACATTGTTCTAAATTAGTGGTCTTCAAAATTTTGTTTGCATGAGTTTATCATTGTAAATTTAGTTAAAGAGGGTTTCCAGTGGACTGTAAACATCAGCATTGTTAAATGAAACTTTAAAAGTATTTCTATTGTAGTGAGTAGCTACCTACTAAAATCTATTTAAAGAAATACATGAACAAATTTTAATACATGTACAAATTTTTAATACTTGGAAATTTTCCATCTCATTTTCTTCTTAAACTCAGAATTCCATCTCTGCAATAAAAATATGTATAAAAGTTGAAATTAAATTTTAATTATTTTTGACCTCAGAGGATGTATCAGATACTAAACTCATATGAACAGAAATTAGATCTTAGCCAAAAGGTCAAGAAGCGATCCCAAATTAAATTTTTTTAAACTTCCTGTGACTACAGGCTCTAATGTAAAAATTTTCTTCATTGCATTCTCATTATAATCATTAGCACACAACTGGTCAAATATAGTACACATTTTGATAATTAAACATAATTTTTATTGGAAATATAACTTAATGAGACTGAGTGTTTTTTCAATTAATTCATATGTCCATGAATGAATCTCATTATTGCTAGAATGAAACAGGTTTAGCATCAATTCTATTCCTATTTTTCATTTTTATAGCTATGAGTTGACAGTCTTTGTTTACATAAATAAGCATTTTCCCATCTAGGATTGAAACAGTGGTACTCAATTCTTTGAACTCCTTTGAAGTTCTATGTCAAATCATATGGTGATCTACCACCATTTTTTTTTACTTTTAATTTTCAAACAATTTTATATTTAGTTAAAAGAATTCCCTCTGTATCCTTAACCCAGCTTTCCCTAATTTTAACATAACCACAGTGCATTGATCAAAACTAAGAAATTAACGTTGGTATACTACTACTTAACTATAGACTTTATTCAGATTTTACCAGCTTTTCCACTAATGTCCTTTTTCTGTCCCAAGATCCAGTCCAGGACCCCACATTACGTTTAGTTGTCACGTCTCCATGGCCGCCTCCAATCTGTTGGTTTCTTAGTCTCTCGGTTGCGGACCTTGACAGTTTGGTCACATTTCCTAGAATGTGTCTTGATCTGGATTCAGCTGATGATTTCTCTTGATTAGACTGTTACGGATTTGGGGCAAGAATACCACAGACATGAAGTAGCCTTGTCACTGCATCATATATATCAGCAGGACTTGTTACTGGTGATATTAACCTTGCCTGTTTGGTTAAGGTGGTGTCCGCCAGTTCCTGCATTGTAAAAATTACCATTTCCCTCTTCTACATCCTATTATTTAGAAGCAAGTCACTAAGGCCAGCCTACACAATCAAAGTATCACCCACTAATTTTAGCATTTATCACCAACGATGTTTAAAATAATCCAGCTGGTAATTCAGTTAGGTCCTTCTTCACTTTTATTGAAAACAATTGAGAACCAATTGGAAAATCAAAATATCTACATATTTCCAGTTGTTGTCTGGTGCCCCAGGGGCTCCTACACCGTGAGCCAGTACATCACAGTAAGATGCGATCACGAATCAGAGGGAGATACGCCTTGCTTTCGTAGGAAGGAGAACGGTGCATCCGTAGGCAACTTTTTAGGAAACAGGATTGATCTAAACATTGATTTCCTGAAAACCATCCTGTCCGGAACACTGCTAGAGGTTTGTATTCTGGAGTTTGGAGCCCAGGGCTGTGAACGATTCCACTCACTCCAGTAATTCCTCAAGATTTTCCCTTTAGTCCACACCACTTCCTTTTGCTAAGAACCAACCTTCTCCCAACTCCAAGTCCTCCAGCACCTGGCTCCGGACTCTGGGGCTCCACGGTCATGCCTTCACAGTAGGGATCCGCTTGCAGCTTCCCACACAGACGGCTTCCCACCTGCTCCTCCCGGGTCCTCGCCCACCTGGCCTGCCTGGCTCGGCCTCTGGAATCGCCCCTCCAGGTTCCCATCTCGGAAGGCCGTCTGGGAACGTGCCCCAGGTGGGCAGGCCACTGCACAGGGAGACAAATGACATCTAGGCGGGGCAGGGGTGCTGGTCCCTCCGGACTCCGTTCCCGTGGGCAGTGCGTCCGCGGCGCTGCGTGCAAAGTCCGTGCGCAGCCCGCGCTCTCCAGGCGCCTCATCTGCGCGGGGACTTGCGGTCTTAGCCACGAAAAGGCGCAGCATTCGTCCCTGAAACGAAGTAAGTCCCAAAGGAAATCAGCTAATAAGCTGCCGTGGCCTTCGGCTGGCGCACCCGACCTTAAAGCGGGCCCGGAGCGCGTATTCCTCACGCAGGGGGCGGGCCCACCGCAGGCCTTTCCTGTTTGAAGACTACAGCACCCGGCAGCCGCTCGCGCGACACCGAGATGGTATTCTCGCGAGAAGTCTGAGAGCTGCAGTGATGGCGGCGGCGGGAAGCGGACCCGGTCCGGGAGCGGTTGCGGGACCCGGCCCAGGAGCGGCCGCAAATGCAACCGCGGCGGAAGACGGGGAGACGAAGCCGGTGGCGGCGGTAGCAACCGCTCCAGCCGGAGAGGGGACGTCGGCTGCTACGGCAGCTGAGCCCAGTTCCGGAGAGGCCGAAAGCGGGTAAGAGGTCCTGCGGCCCAAGGAGAACACCGAAGGGAGGCCCGCCCCTCTTGGAATCCCGCGGCTCTTGGGAGCCCTCCTGCCGCCCCTGAGAACCCACCTAGGCCCTGCCGCCAGCGGCTCGCCCTGCCCTCGCTGCAATGGTAAACGCACCCACTACCTGGCCCATCCCCCTCCAAACTGTATCTCAGTTTGCGCCCCTTCTGCACCTTTCACGGTCGGTGAGCGCCCCACGGCTCTTGTCCTGTCTCCTGCCCTTGCACCCTGGCGTGGAGCTGGTAGCTTACTCTTCTAGCAGGAGCCTCCCAAATATACCAGAAGAGAAACCACTTTGCAGTGCCAGACTGGGAGAAGTAATGGTCCCTCTGAAAACGGAGCGAGAGAGCTGCATCTCTGTGAACCTCTCCCAGGACCAACTCTAGCCCACGTAGACTTGTCTGTAAGGGCTGGTTTATGCTTCTCTGTGCTCCTTGGGCCTGCGTCTTCCTTGGCCACATTCTTCTGCTATCTTGACGGTAACCCAGGGCAGAGCTGAAAAAGCTGCCAGAGTGTGAGGTTCAGCTGTATTTTGATCATCATGTTTGGAAACAGGCATTTTGGGGTTTGCTTCTCTTGAAGATTCTTAACTTGAGTGCTTTCATTATCTTGCAGGGATGCAAACTTGGTTGACGTAGGTGGTGGTTTGGAGACAGAATCCTCGAATGGAAAAGATACGCTAGTGAGTATTCTTTGAGATATTTGCAAGGCAAGATAGGGTTTATTTAAAAGTTTTTAAGTGACTTAAAAATACATTCAAGTCAACTGATTTGATTCTCTAATTGCTCTGTGGACACAGGAAGGTGCTGGGGATACTTCAGAGGCGATGGATACTCAGGCTGGCTCAGTGGATGAAGAGAATGGCCGACAGCTGGGGGAGGTGGAGCTGCAATGTGGGATATGTACAAAGTGGTTCACAGCAGACACCTTTGGCATAGATACCTCGTGAGTATTTTTCATAGTCTTGGAAGAATTGTTTTGTAAAATCTCAACATGTTCAACTGTTGAGTGGTTAATTTGTTGGCAAAGTAAATACATAGTTATTTCCTGTGTCTCCTAACCCCTATTCAGTGAGTAGGATGTTAAATTAGGAATTGTTTTAATTCCCTTAGCATGTTTTCTGCTTCCTGAGGGCACAGCCCTAACAGGTGCAATCATGGGTATTGTCCCTGCTTTTGAGCTTACAACCTGGTTGGAGACACAACCATGCAATTACAAAGCATTACATCAATAAATTTAAGACAGTATAATTTAAACCTTATATTGGGTGTTTTGGGTTTTTCAGAAAGGGTTGATGTGTGTGGTGGACAAAGCCTGTTAAAAATCGAGGTGACCCGTGCTCTCCATGCCTGAGCCATCCTTGTTTTCTTTTCTCATTGCTTCTAACTCACTCACTCCTTTAGGTATCCTGTGCTCTCTCCTCAGCTAAACCTATTTCCTATCATGTGCCTCTTCTAGGTAATAAAAATCACATTATGACTGAGAATGAAAGGCTTCTTTCCTTATTCTAGGGATTTGGTCAACAACTAGCAGTTGAGCATTAGTGACTCACTATGTATTGGAATAACTGTACTGCTGGCTCTCTGAAAGGTTCCTTGTGGTCCATATTATACTAATAAATTTAGATAAGACTATCTTCAAAATAGGGCTGCATTATTGTGAAATTAATCCCCCTTGAGTGGGGTTGTGAAGAAATACCTTTGGTAATTTATTGTATGATTTCAAGTTAAAAAGTTAAATTGTGTTTTAGAAATGCTTATGTCTCAGCTAACATGTGACTTGTGACTGTGGAAAGAGTATTTTAAAAAGAAAGAAAAATAGCGAAGGATCAGAAAGAATTGATCTTTGTGGAAAGTTCTATAGGAAAAACACAGTAGCTAAGCAAGACAGATCACTTAGGCCTAAAATCAGGCCATTTAGGCCAAGAAGAATTCGTTTGGATAGATAGAGCTTAGGAAAGGAAATTTACTAGGGAACTGGAGTTCAAAGTTTTGGCAGCTTTGAAGAGACCAGTTTGTACCTGCATTTGAGAAGTTATGCCCAAAGCGCAGTTAGGTGGTATGGATTATCTTTTATAACTGAGATAAAAGAATGTAACTAGCAGGGTGTGAAAAAGGCTGCTCTGAACACCTGTTTGTATTTGAGTTAAAATAACTACATACCTCCCTACCTCTAGTATAAGGCTTTGCCTTCTGTAAATGACTTTATCACAACAGGCTGTTTAACAGAAGGGGTTCTAGAGAGAAGCGAAGGTAAGGGAACTTACTCTTGACATTCTTAAGAATGTTTCTTAATTCCTTGAATGATGGTGATAGATGGTACACAGCACATACTTGGGAACCTTGTCCTTGAGGACACCCTAAGCTAGTTTGAGCAGAGTCCAAGATAAACCCGACTTTGTTTTGATTTCTTCTCTTCCTGCTTAAGCCATTTATGCTAAAGGTCTTTTGTTCTTCTGTTACATTCTCTTTGAAAGACTAAGTCTCCCTAAGCTTAGATTCACCGCCACACTTCCCTTGTCTAATATGTTGGTTCGTCTGTGTCTGCTGTCTCTGCCATGTTCCATCTTTCGCCTCCACTGGCTCCTTTCTCTCTGCTTTCAAACAGGCAGGTCTTCTCCTGGCCCCAGACTCCCCTCTTAGGAGATTTTCTCTTTATGATATAACCAGTCTTACCGGCTACAGCTCCTTGGTCTGCCTGCTCTCCCCTGCATCTAATCAGTCCCCAAGCTTCACCAATTCTTCTTATGCACCTGCTTGTCCTTTACATTTAGGTCAGGCCTTTTTTTTTTTTTAAACTTTCTGCTGGGGCTGCTACAAAAGCCTCTATGTATATTCACTTTTCTAATCTCTTCCTTCTTCAGACCCATCCTGTCACTTAATTTGTCACTTTAACCATGGCCCTTTCCTTTCAAGGAGTTCACATTACCCACAGAAAAACATCCAGTTCCACCTGGCATGTAAGGCCTTCTTGTGCTTCCCACCTTTCAGGCCGTATTTTTATCATATCCCTGACAAATCCTCTGTCCTGAACAAACTTGTTGACATGAATTTCTGCCCTCCCACCCCCAGCTTGCGCTTTGTCATCTCTGCACATAGTTCACCTGTCTAGAAAACCCACTCATCTTTCCAAATCCAGTGCATAACTTGTATTCTTGAAAATCTTCCCTACCTCATGAATCTAAAGTTTCTACTTGGGTCCATTGAACTCTCGTGGACTAATTGTCATCTGCAGGATTCACCTGGTCACGAGGCAAGTAATGTTTTGTTACTCTGTGTTGTCTTCGTGGTTACTTATTTACATTTTTAATTCATCTTTTCATACGTTTTGTCTGCTCTTTCCAACATTATTGGCACCCTAAACAGGTAAGTCTTCGATTACTTTGTCTTCTTTCACAGCTGGCCTGGTGTACTTTTTTTAGGTGCTCAAAAAATAAACTAATCTGGACAGGGTGCCAGTGAGAACCTTCCAGATGCTGAATTGTCCACTGTGATGGCTTAATGTCTTGCTAATTTTTTGTGATAGAAAAATCCCAGTATTTGTGAAAATACAAACCCTGTTTTGGTTTTGGTGACCTTTTTACATTTTAAGAGTGTGTTAACATGCTAACATTTTGATCTGAATTTCACTGCGGGGAAAGGATTCCTGTTGATTTATGTCTCATAAAGAAGTAAGTGTTCAGAAGTGCACTAATTTCTACAATTTGGCTGTTTAACAGATCCTGTCTACCGTTCATGACCAACTACAGTTTTCATTGCAATGTATGCCATCATAGTGGGAATACCTATTTCCTCCGGAAGCAAGCAAGTAAGACCAAACTCTGTAGTATTTCAAGATGATTATTTGCCGGAAAAGAAAAGGGATCTGGGCTTAGCAGAATCAGGAGACCTTTGCCTAGTAGCTGGTGGAAATGAAGTTGGGGTTTAGCTCTGAATAATTTCTATTGCCTGTTTCAGATCAAATGATCCTTCCACTTTTTGCTGCTATTGTTGTTATTCTACGGACCATCTTGTTGAATATTCCCTTGGTGATAGATTGTATAGTTACACAGATAACTTTTCCTTCCTTTTGTTTTTGATAGACTTGAAAGAAATGTGCCTTAGTGCTTTGGCCAACCTAACGTGGCAGTCCCGGACGCAGGATGAACATCCAAAAACCATGTTCTCCAAAGATAAGGTAGAGATAGAATTAATGTAATTGCAATTATGCTGAAGAATCAGATAGAACTTCTAAATATACTCTTACATAAGTACTTTCTCTCCAATTTTTATGAATATATGACTGGATTCAGTGGTTACCTTGTTCTTATTTCATGTGACTTACTCATTTCCTAGTTATGTGTCACTTGGCTTAGCTCTTAGAGGTATGAATCCTTAAATAGTTTTGGTTGGTTTTACAGAAGCAAACAACTGTCTATCCCACAATAATCAGGTCTGACGCGAACCTTCTCAGCCTAGTGTAGCCATTTTTATAGATGCCTATCACAGATTTTGTCAAGGAGAAAGGGGGTCAGTTTTCTTTTGTTATATATTTTAAAAAAAAATTATCCTTTGTCATTAAATTGGAAAACCATGCGCCTAAAATGAGGATTAAAAACTAGATGATTAGCCCGTCTGTGAGTCTTTCCTACTGTGATTTTTGGTAAGAAATAGGAAAGTAAGTAAATTTTTAAATGAAATTTATATTGTGACCTAGTATGCAGTTACCCTAATCTGCTTTCATTTAAAACTGAAACAAAAGTTTCACAAAACAATGTTAACCCTCTGAGGTTCCCTTTGCACTTCGATATTTTCTTTTATGCTTTAGTCCTACAAATTGATTGTGATGTACAGTTTGAAAAACATTGGTGAAAGGTGTGTTGTGAGACCAATGCTGTCTGGATCAGATTGTCAGGGGCCTTGTCTACTAAACAGAAATTTGCACTTAGTCTGGTCAGCTGGAGCAGTCAGCAGAGGTTCCCCCTCCCCTTTTGTCTATATTAAAAGTGCTTTAAATAGGGGAGTGTTGTGATTAAATTTTTTTCTTAGTTCATTTTTTCCCACACTATTTTAAGATTTTCAAACCTACAGAAAAATTTAGTTAGTACAATGAATATTTGTTCTTTGCCTGGATTTGCCAGTTGTTAATATTTTGCCACATTGCTTTATCTCCCCATGTCCGCATTTTTACCTTGTGACAAAGCCACAATGTAAACTCCATTTTTAATTTAGAAACAGTTCCTTTATTTTACCTTTTTTTAAATTTGCTTTTTAACTTTTTGGTTTGCTTTGACATTTAAGATTTTGAAGAGCCTAGAGAATTGTTTGGCATGTATTCTTTAATTTGCATTTATCTGATTGTTTCCCCATGATTAGGTTCAGGTTAAACATTTTTGGTGAGACTGTTATATAGATAATGTGTTTGTTTTTCCATGTATCACATCAGGAGATATAAGATATTGGTTTGTTTTATATTGGTGGTCCCAGATTTGACTGCTTGGTTAAGGAGGAGGTATCTACCAGATTTCTCCATCGTAAAGGGACCTTTTTATCTTTGTGATTATTAAGTAATCTGGAGGATGATAACCAAGACTGGGTGAATTCCTTGTTCTTCTACTCCCAACCAGTGGTTTTAGCCACCATTAATTATCCGAACCTGAATCAGTTAAGAGGGTAGTGGTTGCAAAGCAGAATACACTCCTTGGTTATAATTCTTCTGTAAAGAAGAGCTTTCTCTCATCCTCTTTTTTTCTTTTTACTATCACTGGATTCATGGATTTTTTAAAAAGTTTTTTGAGGCAGAGTCTCCCTCTTTCACCCGGGCTAGAGTGCAGTGGTGTCGTCATAGCTCAGTGCAACCTCAAACTCCTGGGCCCAAGGGATCCCCCTGCCTTGGCCTCCCAGAGTGCCAGGATCACAGGAGTGAGCCACTTCACCTGGCCCAGAGTTCCGTTTTAGTCACAGGAAGTTTGAGGTGCCTTTAGGATGTTGTGAATTTTTAAAAATCAGTATGTTATGTAGTATGTCCCCATCAGTTTTTGAACTCTTTCTTTTTCTTTCTTTTTTTTTTTTTGAGACAGAGTCTCACTCTTTTTGCCTGGGGCGAGTGCCGTGGCGTCAGCCTAGCTCACAGCAACCTCAAACTCCTGGGCTCAAGCAATCCTACTGTCTCAGCCTCCCGAGTAGCTGGGACTACAGGCATGCGCCACCATGCCCGGCTAATTTTTTCTATATATGTATTTTTAGCTGTCCAATTAATTTCTTTCTATTTTTGGTAGAGACGGGGTCTCGCTCTTGCTCAGGCTGGTCTTGAACTCCTGAGCTCAGAACGATCTGCCCGCCTCGGCCTCCCAGAGCGCTAGGATTACAGGCGTGAGCCACCGCGCCCGGCTGAACTCTTTCTTAACTTTCTGGAAAAACAAAATATTCCAGGGTTCCCTTGTATTTTTCTCTGATTCAACCCCGGCTCTTTCAGTAAAGGTTTAGTTTTCATGGAGCTAACTCTTGTGGTAGTAGACTTTGGAAGATAATCTAGGATGGGGGAAATGCGATGCCAGAAGATGTAGGTCAGACGTTGTTTCAGTCACGCAAGCAAGAGCTGGCAGGGGCCTCCATCAAAGCGGTGGAGGTGGAGAGGAGGCCTGATGCGTGTGAGATTTCTGACATTTTAAAATTCATTTGGTGATAGTTTAGATGTAAAGATTGTGAGAGAAGAATCAGGCTGACTCTGGGGTCCAGCTTATGATTCTGGGGGATCAGTATAAATGTGTAAAGTAGATCTATGAGGTTACGTGTTTTGGGCTTTTTTGTTTGTCTCACTCCTGGGCTCCAGCGATCCTTCTGCCTCATTCTCCCCAGTAGCTGGGACTACAGGCTCATGCCACGATGCCTGGCTAATTTTTCTACTTTTAGTTAGAGACGGGGTATCGCTCTTGCTCAAGCTGGTCTCGAACTCCTGGGCTCAAGCAATCATCCCGCCTCGACCTCCTAGAGTGCTAGGATTAGAGGCGTGAGCCATCGCGCCTGGCCCAGAGTTCTGTTTTAGTCATGGGAAGTTTGAGGTGCCTTTAGGCTGTCCAGATGGAAATATCTCAAGTAGGTAGAAATAGGAGCTCAGGAGGGAATTTGAGAGTCGTCTTCCAGTTGACAACCACGGGAATATGACAGAGCTTTTCCCTCCAACTGGATTGTAGGCCTTATGTGGCTAAGATTTGTATATATTTTTTAAAATTCTCATAATCTATATATTTGCATGCATTAAATATTCAGTGCTTAAAGGACTAAACATGGATTTTTCTCTTGATTCTAACAAAATCTTTGAAAATGCTCTCTTCTTTCTTTGTCAGCATAACTTTGAAAGCAAATATAGAGGTCTTAATATATTTTATTTTGAAAATTAGGATATTATACCATTTATTGATAAATACTGGGAGTGCATGACGACCAGACAGAGACCTGGGAAAATGACTTGGCCAAATAACATTGTTAAAACAATGGTAAGTAGACTAAAACTGATTAGATTTGCCACTTAGAAAACCGGTGTTCTTTGTAAGACTTCAATTCTGTTTAGTCTGACTGGAAAATAATGTGACGACTAAGAAAATGAGGACAACTTAATATAAAATCTATTTTTTTTTTTTTGGCATGGTGAGGGGAGATGGTCTCACACCATTGCCTGGGCTTGAGTGCAGTGGCATCATCATCATAGCTCACTGCAACCTCAAACTCCTGGGCTCAAGCAATTCTCTCACCTCAGCCTCCCAACTAGCTGGGACTACAGGTGTGAGCCACCATGCCTGGCCAGTTTGTTATTTTTTGTAAAGACTGGGGTCTTGCTGTGTTGCTCAGGCTGGTCTCGTACTTCGGGGCTCAAGAAATGCTCCCTCCTCAGCCTCCCAAACTGCTGGGATTATAGACATGAGCCACTGCACCTGGCCAGTATTAAATCTTTGAGTATGAGATAGCTAATGGTAAATTTTAATAGTTTTCACACACTAAATCAGTGAGTTGCCTGTTGTCTTAAGTGAACATCACCTACACTCAGTATTTTTATGCACTAAAAACTTTGTCCACTGTACTTTTTTTTTTTTTTTTTTTGAGACCGAGTCTCACTGTGTTGCCCAGGCTAGAGTGCCGTGGCGTCAGCCTAGCTCACAGCAACCTCAAACTCCTGGGTTCAAGCGATCCTCCTGCCTCAGCCTCCCGAGTAGCTGGGACTACAGGCACGCGCCACCATGCCTGGCTAATTTTTTATATATATTTTTAGTTGTCCGATTAATTTCTTTTTATTTTTTTAGTAGAGATGGGGTCTCGCTCTTGCTCAGGCTGGTTTCGAACTCCTGAGCTCAAACAATCCCTGCCCGCCTCGGCCTCCCAGAGTGCTAGGATTACAGGCGTGAGCCACCGCACCTGGCCTCACTGTACTTTTTTTTCCACTGCACTTTTACAAGTATAATTTTATATTGAAATTGGAGACCATTTTTTTCTTTAATTTTTTTGTTTAAAAAAAAAAGCCTTGTTCTAAACATTATTTGTCCTTAGAGTACCTGGGGAGAAGTCGACAGTAAGCTGTTCACAGTGCTTATCTCTGTGGTGTGGAAGGGTAGGTGAGGATCATGAAAGACTTTGGCTTTTTTTGTTTCTCTTTGTTTGAATTTTTTGATGGCCACGTATTAATTTTCTAATGAGAGAAAAACAATACAGTCTTTTTTGGAGACTTAGGAATTGACTGCCCTCCCCCCACCTCGTTTTAATTAACTTCCCAAGTCTAACAAGAGCAACTGACTTTTGGAATTGTAGAATTGGTAGTTGATCATCTATTCTTTGCTCCCTTTTTTTTTTTTTTTGTATAGACCAGGTGTTGCCATATTGCCCAAGCTGGTCTCAAACTCTTGGCCTCAAGTGATCCTCCTGCCCCAGCCTCCTAAAGTTCTAGGATTACAGGCATGAGCCACCACACCTGGCCCATTCTGTACTTCTAAGTATAAAATTTTATTAACACTAAAATGCTGTTTCCTTTTAGAGTAAAGAAAGAGATGTGTTCTTGGTAAAGGAACACCCTGATCCTGGGAGTAAAGACCCAGAAGAAGATTACCCCAAATTTGGACTTTTAGATCAGGTATGTTAATATGCTTTATGTTCCCCTTCTGGAGTTTAAGTCTCTGGGGGACAGGGAATCAGGTTTTATTTCCATTTGTATATTTGTCACATAACATACTGCTATTACATGCCCGTGACATGGTGGACCCCAAATAAATAGTTGCTGATACTTGTGGAAAGAGTCCTCACCTTTAACCAGGAGACAGTGTTTTAGTTTTGGCTCTTCCCCAAAATGTTACAACTTTGCAAATCACTTTCATTTTTTTTTTTTACCTTTAGTTTCCTCATTTGTGATGTATAAAAATGCCATTCCACATTCTTTCTAATCTTCCTGTTATCTCACATTTTGCTCTTAAGAACATTCTCTGTTGTGAAGAAGAATTTGTGTTGCATATCTAACAGAATAGGAAAAAGAAAATTTCCACTCTGTTCAACAGCAGGGTTCACATTGGCAACGCAGAAGGTCAAATCTTTCAGCTGTGCCTTAAAATGTTTGATTTGCTAGCTTTGAAAATTTAGGTCAGGTTTCTGTTTCTTGTAAAATGTGAAGTTCTGAATACACTGGGCCTGAATTCCCACGAGTGCTGAGTACCTTGGGTGTAGGTACTCCAGTGTGCCTCGCCCCCTCCTCCGCCCAGGTCAATTGGTTGGTTGGTTGGTTGGTTGGTTGGTTGCCATTCATCACCGTCCTTAAGCCACTCTGATCCTTACACTGGGCCTGCCTCACATCCCAGCAAGGATACTTGGCTGATCCCTGAAGCCTCCAAGTTTGGGATCCTTTCAGGATTGTCAGTTTCAGCTCCCATTCTGTTAGAATTTCTCCTGTTTTATGAGCATTGCCAGATTGATTGACTTACGTAGCCTCTTTTTTTTTTTTTTTTTTCTCATTTCAGCATATTATGGGGGTACATAGCCTCATTTTTTAATTGGGTATTTTTCCTTCCAGGATCTTAGTAACATTGGTCCTGCTTACGACAACCAAAAACAAAGCAGTGCAGTGTCTACCAGTGGGAATCTAAATGGTAAGTATTTAAATGTGTCATTTAAATAGCTTAAATATTTTTAAGTTATTGAATTCAGATGTACCTAGAGTTGGGCATTCTTTGAGTTGACCCTTACCCTGGATATCTACTCAGATGTTTTAAAGTCCAAACTCAGTTTTTAGGAGCTAGCCAAGGATTTGGTGGATGGTAATGGAGAACTTTTTGTCATTTTACAACACAGTTTGGTCTTGGGTAAGACATGTTTACCATAAAACAAGGTCTAATTTTAAGATCAGATTGACTGTGTTTGTGTAAGACTCTCCTTCCATATCCTCATAACTAACATTTAATTTAGAAAGAATCAGTTGTTCTCCACTCTTTTTCCATAATTCAGCTGTTACTTAACAGATGAAATTCCTATGCCTGTCGTCTAATTTTTCTTGCCCTGAAACTTCAGCTTATTCAGCATTTCTGTATTGATCACCTGCTGCAGCATGTTTTTGTGTTTATTAACCCATCTATCAGGGGAACACCCTTCTTTACTAATGGCAATGTGAGGGTCGGGGTAGCTGGGAGCTAGTCAGCTACTCATCTGACACATGGCATCATTAACTTGTCCTTTGGAGTGGTAGCATCTTAAATATCTAATCATTTCCACTGTTATGAATACTCTAAGATGGGCTGGAAATAACTAAGTGTGTTGTTTTATCTCTTTACACCATATTTTCTCCTTTTAATTGTTAAAATTTGACAAATACATGGTGCCACTTCTGTTCTTACAGGTGGAGCCACTTTTGGAGGTGAATTCCTCCTCTGTCTTCTTTCAGCCTCTCAGACTTAAGTATTTTGTGGTTTGGAAAATGCTTTTTGCTGAGTTGTGGTAGAAGCTAAAACTAAATGATTTTAAGGCCTTGTGAAAATGGTGGCAATAGCACTTATATGAAACAGTAGTTCAGTTTATCGTTAGTCATTAAAAGCTTGTATGTTGTCATATTCTGCCTAACACGGCCAGCAGTCCCCTTAGTACTGCTTGTTCATTTCAAGATGGGTCTAAAACTTTTCTCTTAAAAAAATTAAAATGCAAAAGACAATAAAAAACATAATAGTTTTTTAATTATGGTAACTCTAAAAGTAGAGATAATTGCAGCAGTTTAACGTTAAAACCTGTATGAGAAATAGGAATACCATCTGACGTGTTCAGAAGGAAATTCTGTGTAAATCTGGTCCTGTTCATGTGGAATATGACCTACCCTCAATGTCTTGATCCTTTTTATTACAGCAGAACTGCTGATAATTTACAAGCTTGCCTCAAATTAAGATATAGTTCTCTATGCAGTTGTTTACATAAAGGTGTTTTCCTGCAGTTCAGGGACATTTTTTGGAAGGGGAAAAAAGACTAATTGAGGGGAAATGATAGAACTGGACAAAAATTTCCAAAGTTACTATTTTACAAATACACAAGGTAATATCCCTTGTGGCCTTAGTATGTAGCTGTATTTTTTGTGTAAAACATAAAATTGTCGGCTGGGCGCGGTGGCTCACGCCTGTAATCCTAGCACTCTGGGAGGCTGAGACGGGCGGATCGTTCTGAGCTCAGGAGTTTGAGACCAGCCTGAGCAAGAGCGAGACCCCGTCTCTACCAAAAATAGAAAGAAATTAATTGGACAGCTAAAAAATATATAGAAAAAAAATTAGCCGGGCATGGTGGCGTATGCCTGTAGTCCCAGCTACTCGGGAGGCTGAGACAGTAGGATTGCTTGAGCCCAGGAGTTTGAGGTTGCTGTGAGCTAGGCTGACGCCATGGCACTCGCCCCAGGCGAGAGTGAGACTCTGTCTCAAAAAAAAAAAAAAAAAATTGTCTATTGATATTAATTGCTCTTAATTCCATAAGCTGGGTTAGTCTAACTTGAATTTTTTTGCATTGGAATGATCTTAATAAATGTTGCATTGACAAATGGGTATGGGACTAAAAATTACCTGCTAAATTTAAAGCCGCCTTTCTTGTGTTCTGTACAACCGCTATGGATATCCAGCACCACTGGAGAGAAACACCTTTTTAGTACTTCTGTTTCTGTTTTCCATGTTTGATGTATTGTCTCGTTGGATATTCAAGTTAAGTGCTTTAGCAGATATTGTGCCTTTATGGAATATATTGTGCAAGTTCAAGCAAGTGAACATCGACGTACAGTGAGGATAGTCTCTCTTTATGGATGTTTGTATTAATTTGGGTGGAAAAAACTGTATAAATGCAATTGTTTTCATACTTTTTAGCTGTGGATGTTTGGAATCTGAATGAGTGGAAATGCATTTGTGTCACACCCTCAGAAAGTATACTGGTAGTTGCAGCTCATTAAGAAAGGAAGGTCGAAAATGTAAACACACAGGTGTCATTCTTGCTAGATTTATTTCAGCTCACTGCCAGAACCCAGTGTTCTTGGCTGTGAGACACTCCGCATATTCTTTCAGAACCAGGGTGAAATCCAATATGCTTTCGAGCAGGAAATCCTCCTGTGGTGTTACACAAATGCACATCGGGTGTGTTGGTCCCGTGGAATTTCAGCATCCACCTGGTGCTTCCATCCGGCTCATTGAAAGTAATCTGCCTTCTCTTCAAAGGGGGAATTGCAGCAGGAAGCAGTGGAAAAGGAAGAGGAGCTAAGCGCAAACAGCAGGACGGAGGGACCACAGGGACCACCAAGAAGGCCAGGAGGTGGGGAGGATCCCCCCCAATTTGAGTATTATTTGGTGCCAGTAAAGTCCACTAGAGGGAAAAGAGCCATATTCTTCATTAGCTCAAGTGTCTGAGGATAAAAAGCCCGTCCATTTTTCCCAAACCTTGAGCACTTTGAGCGACGAAATAACCCTAGGCTAGGTATCCTCTTTTATGAACTTGCTCTTATAAAAATGGACCTCAGGGTAGCATCGTCTGGGGATAAGCCTGGGAAATAAAAGCTCTGTTAAGGCGTCTTGAGAAAGCATGGATGGGGGAGGGAGCGAAAGCAGTACTGCAGTTAGCTCTTCTCCCTCTCGTGCCTCCGCCCTTTCCTTTGTCTAATACCGAGATGATGACATCAGGTCACTTCTTTAGACTGGCAACAGGTAGTAAGTGCTCCTGGCTCCGAGTTTCTGTTCGCTAGTTTATGATAATAAATATGCTAAAGGAAATCACTCTAAACCACCTTCACGCACCCTCTCCCTTTCTCCCCTGTGATGTGCTGGCTCAGTTTTATAGACACCAGTCCGTGCTTAAAGACCATCAGGAAGATCCCTGCAGACTATAAGTAACTTATCTAAAGCCGCTTTGCTAATCCTTTTCATTTCCCTGTTTTGCCTGCAGAGGGCAGAATCTATTTGAGTAATAAAGTATTTGCTCTGAAGTCGCCTGTGTTCCAGCTGAAATCTAATAAATCAGAGGCCTTTCTTACACAGTTAAATGCAGTTGAGCTAGAGGGGGTTTTAGTTTCTTGATTTTATTTTTTCCTCTTTGCAGTGACCCTTTGTTTTCTGCTCAGCGCCTTCCCCCTCATGGCTACCCCTTGGAACACCCATTTAACAAAGACGGCTACCGGTATATTCTAGCTGAGCCTGATCCCCACGCCCCCGACCCTGAGAAGCTTGAACTTGACTGCTGGGCAGGAAAACCTATTCCTGGAGACCTTTACAGAGCCTGCTTATACGAACGGGTTTTGTTAGCCCTCCATGATCGAGGTATGTAAGGTATTAAAGATCATGCGGATTCAGGGTTGCTCTGAGCTGCCGCCGTCAGCTTCGTCAGTCTAGATTTAGACATACATCTCAGTCTCTCACCACTACCCCACCCATCCCTGGACACAGCCAGAATGAGCAAGAAATAATTTCCTTCTCTGTCTTTTCCTATAAGCTCTAGCCATTTTATATACACATATATGGTTTTTTAAAAGTTCTGTTTTGAACTAATTTTAAACTTACAGTAAAGTTGCAAAAAAGAGTTTCCCTCATTAAGCTTCTCCTAATGGTAACATCTTACACAACTGTAGTATTACAGTTCTCAAAGCTAGGAAATTAACATTGGTAAATACTGTTACCAAAACTTAAAGGCCTTAAATTTCACCAGTTTTTCCACTAATGTCTTTCTTATCGGATCTTACATTACATTTAGTTATTTCTCCTTAGTCTCTTGCAGTCTTTAACATCTTGACAGTTCCTCAGCCATAGCCTTTTGTGACCATATTTTTGTTGTTGTTGTTTTGTTTTTATTTTATTTTATTTTTTTTTGGGATAGAATCTCACTCCATTGCCCGGGCTAGAGTGCTGTGGTGTCAGCCTAGCTCACAGCAACCTCAAACTCCTGGGCTCAGGCGATCCTCCTGCCTCAGCCTCCCGAATAGCTGGGACTATAGGCATGCACCACCACGCCTGGCTAATTTGTTTTTTATTTTTGGTAGAGACAGGATCTCGTTCTTCCTCAGGCTGGTCTAGAACTCCTGACCTCAAGGAATCCTCCTGCCTTGGCCTCTCAGAGTGCAAGGATTAAAGGCGTGAGCCACCACACCTGTCCCATAATACTTATTAAGTGTATTAATTGGTTATTTTGTCAAATGTTCGTTAGTGAGGGTTTGCTTATCTGATGTTTTCTCATGGTTAGACTGAGGGTTATACAGTTTGTGGAAGAATAACACAGAAATGATTTCTTCTCATTGCATCATCTCACAGGGTTCGTGACGTCAGTAGGTCTTATTATTGGTTACTTGGACCATGACCCTTTGGTTAAGGGATCCTCCCAGCCCAGCCTCCTGAGTAGCTGGGACTGCAGGTGTATACTGCGATGCCCGGCTATTTGTTTTTTTAGATGTGTCTTGCTGTATTGTCCAGGCTGGTTTCAAACTCAGCTTCAATTGATCATCCTGCCTGGGCCTCTGAGTAGCTGGGATTACTCTGAGTAGCTGAGCCACCTGCCTAGCTTTTAATCACATTTAATAAAAGCTAGATGATCTAACAGTTTTCTTCCTTTTTCTTCTTCTCTCCTTTGTTGATACCTTATGTCGAGATTTTTAAAGTCCTGCACTAATATTTCAAGTGCTTGACCTGATATTTGTGATTCTTTTTTTGTTTGTTTGTTTGGGGTCTTTTTGTTTGTTTTTTTTAAGAGACAGAGTCTCTTTTTGTCAGGCTAGATGCAGTGGCTCAATCATAGTTCACTGCAACCTCGAACTTCTGGGCTCAAGCAATCTTCCTGCCTCAGGCTCCCGAGTAGCTGGGACTACAGGCTTGGGATTTTTTTGTTTGCTTTACTGAAGTGTAAGGGCCCCATGTTTTTGTGGCAGTTGTCGCCCAGAATCTCAATAATTGTAGGCTTCGGTTTTAATCTCTATCACTGCAGCTCCCCAGTTAAAGATCTCCGATGACCGGCTGACTGTGGTTGGAGAGAAGGGTTACTCTATGGTGCGGGCCTCTCATGGGGTACGGAAAGGTGCCTGGTACTTTGAAATCACTGTGGATGAAATGCCGCCAGACACTGCTGCCAGACTGGGTTGGTCCCAGCCCTTAGGTAAGCTGGGGCCATAACAGGGACATCACAGCAGGTAGGGAGGTATAGTTCATCCGGCTGAGGCTTCAAGACTGTTGGGTTTATCAGATTGTGGGCATAAAATTCAGTTCCTGAGGGTTTAGCTGGTTTGCAATTCCTGGAATATTTTTGTAATTCTTTGCTTGTGAGAAACAGTTTGTAAGCAACTTCACAAGATTGACAAAAAATATAAAATAAAAAGAAGGAGAATATTTTTCCTTCAGCAAAGCGGAATTGACTTGCAATTCTGACTTCCTATATATCTTTTTGTTGGGACAGGTAACCTTCAAGCTCCCTTAGGTTATGATAAGTTTAGCTATTCTTGGAGGAGCAAAAAGGGAACCAAGTTCCACCAGTCCATTGGCAAACACTACTCTTCTGGCTATGGACAGGGAGACGTCTTGGGGTTTTATATTAACCTTCCTGAAGACACAGAGACAGCCAAGTCGTTGCCTGATACTTACAAAGATAAGGTAAGTCTGTCGCTGGCTCCAGTTCACAGTCTTCCTGATGGTTTATTACAAAAATGTTCAGATGTAACAAGGTCGAAAGGATTTAAGAGGTGAATACTCATCACCTAGATTCTACCATTGACATATCTTTTATTCGTTCTTCACCTGTCTTTTTTTTTTTTTTTAATGTACCACAGAGAAAATGGTAGATATCAGTGTTGTCTTCCCTAAGTACTTCAGGGTACATATCATTAGCTAGAGTTCAACCTTGTTAAGGTTTTTCGTTGATACAGAATTTTACAGAATGAAATATACACATTTTGAGGGTACATTCACTGAGTTTTGAGTTTGACCTACACTGCTGAGATGTAGACTCCTACCATCACCTGAGGACGGCTCCTCAGTCCCCTGCCCAATCAGTCTGTCCCCACCCCGACCCCCTAGAGGCAAATCTCTGTTTTAACTTTCTCCCCACCATATTTTAGTTTTTACCTGCTTTTGAACTTATATAAGTGGAATCACGAAGTATGTAGTCTTCTGTCTCCCACTTTTGTTACTCAGCATAATGCTTTTGAGATTCATCCGTGGTGCCACATGTATCTGCAGTTTCTTTTCACCACAGAGCAGTCGTCTGTTGTGTGAATGCCCTGCAGTATGTTTATCCATTCTCCTGTTAACGGAAACTTGGGCTGTTTCGGGTTTGGGGCTGTTTTGAATAAGATGATATGGAACATTCCTGTGTAAGTCTTTTGTAAGCATATGTTTTTATTTCTCTTGGGTCACTACATGGAAATGGAATTTTTGGGACATAGGGCAGTTAAATATTTAGTTTTATAAGAAATTACCAGACCACATTCCCACCAACAATATATGAGAGTTTTAGTTGCTAAATTTATTATTGTCTGTCAACTTAATTTTAGCCGTTTTGATGGGTACGTAGTAGTAGCTCATTGTGGGTTAAACTAGCATTTCTTTGACTAATGATATTGAGCATTTTTTTCATGGGCTTATTGGCCATTCATCTATCTTTTGGGAAGGTTCTCTTCAAATATTTGCCTATTTTTTAATTCAGTTAAAGTCAGACCAGTGTATTATTAGGGGAAATCATTCCTTCCTACTGTCTCATAGGCTGACATAGATTATGCCAAGTGTCAGAACATTCTCTTTTATTCAGTTTTTGCATGACAAAGTATGGAATGAAAATGGAAGGGTAGATCCTGGCATGTCAGGAAAAGTGTTAATGTTTCAAGTGGAGCCCAGGGTAAGTCATTCCACACACTGCCCACTTCCTCGCCCAGCCTCCCCGTCAGTTCCTGTCTGCCTTGTCCGCCAGTCAGCTCCAAGATGTCCTAAACCTGAACAGTTCCCATTCCAGTGTGTACGGAGGGGTAGGTACAGAAGGCACCTCACTCCACCTCTCACCTATGGGGGGATTATATAGCCTGGAGTAGGGCAAGCGAACTATGGCCAAAGCCAAGATTTTTAAGGAGGCCTCGACAGAAACATTAAGATTAACATCTGGATTCAAATCTAGAAAAAAATGCTACTGGGGGAAAATAAAGTCTTAGCTGGTGCTCTAAAAATGCCCAGAAGAAAAGATCGGGGAGTGACCCTCTAGGCATGAGCTCTAAGAACACAGCAGGAGCTTTGGGTGATACAGTCTGGGCCTGCTGAGCAGAAGTCCTGGGGCTGCCCAGCAAGCAGCCTGTCCTTGCACCTCACAGCCATCTGTCTCAGTCTACAGTGCGAGTCCTTCGCTCCATCTGTGAGTGTGTTGGAGTCGTCCTTACAGCTCTTCCAGTCGAGGAAGTGCTTAGCACGTTGACTCTTCTGACTGAGGGGGAGGTATGGCACCTGGATGGTTGCTGGGGAGACTTCAAGGGACTGACTCAGTCCTTTGGCTGCTGACTGGCGTTGTCCCCGAGAGCTCCTAGTTCACGATTTGATCACAGTGGCCAGCTCCCTCAGGGCCTCCTGAAAGCACGGTTATTCATTTTAGCCAAAGACCCCTGCCTGTCCCATAGCGAGCTGTCTTACAGCCGTCCAGTGGGGGGGTGCGTCCAGTGAGGGGGATGCGGGGGTGTCAGGAGGGCCTTGTGTACAACCTTTAAAGGACTATTAGTGTTTCACAGATCTAGCAGGTAGAAGTGGAAATTCTTGCCCATTAAGGAACGGGGATGCCATTCTTCAGCGAGAAATGGAACCTCAGAATCACAAGTGGCATCTAGAGCTTTCATCCTGTATAGATAGTCATAGCAATTTTGATTTCCCTGGGTTTCCAGCTGTAGCAGTGTGGTATCATCATCTGCAAGGAGCTGAGGTTCATCCTTGATGTCCTGAACCCTGGCTAGTCAGATACCCATCTGAGTCCTTGGGGGCATCGTATCCCATGGGGACATGAGATCCCCTTCAAGATTTCATTGCAAAGCACATGATTTGCCTCTTCACATAAATAAATAGCAGTACGAACAGGCTCCAGTAGGCCATCACCTACATGATATTTTCCCAGACAGCCAGTTACTTCCAGGTGCTGTGGCCTCCCTACCTTGCACAGAACTGCTCAGGTTTACCCTGCGGCCCTGCACATCGGTCCGGGCTCCCAGGCCATTTCCTTACTGGGGAAGACCAAACCAGACCCAGCCTGAGAACAGGGCGAATGGGCTGTTGACTTCTTAATGTTGTCTTCTGATGAACCATAGTATTCATTCTTTGGAAACCTAATTTATTAAATTTCTCTTTTGTAGTTATTTTTTTCTGTGAATTAAAAACGTTTGGCTATACGTAAGTCATGAAGGTATTCTCCCATGCTTTCCTTTGAAAACATTATGGTTTTAGCTTTTACACTTAGGTCTCTGATCCACCTTAAATTTTTGTGTATGGTACGGAGGTCAAGGTTAATTTTTTTTCAGTATGGTTACCCAGTTATGCTAGCACCATTTGTTAAATTCTCCCCCTTTTTCCCCACTGGATTTCTTTAATACTTACAGTGAAAATCAAATGACTGTATAAGTAGAGGTTTGCTTCTGAGCTCTGTATTCCAGTTGTTGTCTTTTGTGCCAGTGTCTTGATTATAGTAGCTTTAAAGTAAACCTTTAAATTGGGTAGAAGTCCTTGAAGTTCTGATAAGCAGCCTGGCTAAGATCTCGTTTTCATTGATTGTATCACACTATGGACTCGCATCTCGCATCTTGCCATCTAGAACTCCTAAGTGTATAGCACACTAATGCCTGGTTTTACAGAACATGAAGGTCTGCAGTTGCCTCAAAGGATACTGTAGAAATTTTCTAATTGTTTACTTTTTCATTTATATTATAAAAATTTGTTTTTAAATAAACTATTTGCTAGTAACGTGTCCATACAACAGAATACTATGGATCTGTCCAAAAGCTCCATATATATTGATATAAAATGACCTCTAATGTAATATAGTTGAGTGAAAACCTCAAGATGTAAAACAAAATTTATGGTATGTCACCATTTAATATGGCATTTTTGGCTTGTTTCCTTGTATGTTTATCTGGTGTATATTTTTTATTTGTGTGTGTTTTTTAAGTTTGAAGATACTATATGCCTGAGTCTCTTGAAGGATACCAGGACGCTGGAACAGTGCTTGCTTTTTGCAGGGGAAGCTGGGGATGAGGGACAGAGAGAGGGAGAGACTCTTCCATTTACGTTTGTGAATCTTGTGAATTTTTTTTATCATGCTTAATACATGTATGTGCTAAGAAATTAAAATTCTAAAAATTAATGGCATATATTTGGGAGTAAATAGTTAAATAGACTCTTGGGAACTAGCAAGAAGTAGGTGGCCCCAGAGACCACCTAGGGAAGAAACAAAGTAGCCCTCAAGATGTTTTTATAGAAAAAGGGATTTTGGGCTCAGTAAACTTGTCATTTGTTTTACTGAGATTATTGGGAAATGGATGTATTAATTTAGCCACTTTCATGGGTATTTTTGTTGTGAGCATGTGTATGTGTTTATATGTATGTATTTCCTGACAAATTTTTTTACTAAGAGCCTTTTTTGGAAAATGTTTAACAGGCAGTGCCATCTGGTATTTTTTAAAAAGCACATAGTAGTTCAAAATCTAGCAAGACTAAATCACAAAGTTTTGATTTCTGTTGTAGAGCACAAGGGCTCAGCGCTGTTTGTATGAGTCTGGCTTTTTTTTTCCCCGTGACGATGTAGCTGATACTTCATGTGCCTGTTTTTTTTTTTTTTTTTTTTTTTCCTTTCTTGGTTTTGAAGGCTTTGATAAAGTTCAAGAGTTACTTGTATTTTGAGGAAAAAGACTTTGTGGATAAAGCAGAGAAGAGCCTAAAGCAGACTCCCCATAGTGAGGTGAGTCATGGTCTCAAACACAGCAGAATTATAAGGCCTTAAAGACTAGGACCCACCGCTTAATCGTAAAAATGAGGAAAATGCATCCGGGGGGTGCGGGGGAACGAAGGAATTTTCTGGTAACACAGTGAGCCGGCAGCGGGAGATCAGGCTCACTGTCCTGCCTGCGGCTCCTGTGCTGGCTCCATGGTACCGGGGGTGTGAGAACAGGGGCCCCGCAAGGAAAGGCACAAGTCAGATGTCTTTGTTACGTGTCGGAGCGGGTGTCAAGGACAGAGGGAGGCGCGCTGGAATGAGAGAGGAGGTGCGGTGTGGCTAGAGCTGGTCTGGCCCGCTCGGTGTCCTCCAGAACTTTCCCTGCTTTCCTGCCCAGGGCTGTTGGGAACACGTCTGTCCAAGGTCAGCGCACAATCACAGGATTGTGCCAGATGTGCCAGCCATGGGGGCCAAAAATAAAAGCGGAAAGGGGTAGGGAGGAAGAAAGTTCTGAGCTAGCAATATTTTTCCATAAAAATGCTGTGAAGCCACCTCGGACAGTAATAGAAGGGAATGTAGGAGAAATAAACTAGAGTTCTGGTTGTTTCTGAGGTGGGGGTCGGGGAGTAAAAGGAAACAGTTCATAGATTGAAGGATGATAGAGCCAGGGAGGAAGTTGCTCTTCCTGGGAAGAGAAAGGAGCCTTTCCTGACAACCAGATACATAGTGGCGAGGAGAATATTCAGGATAATTATGGGAGAGAAAGGACAAAGAAAATGAGGAATCGGGGAATGGGACAGAAAATTCTAACAGAACCTTAAAGTAAAAAAGCAGAAGAACTGGTGCAAGGGAAAGTGATCGATAAATAAGCTCAAACAGGTAGAGTTCCAAGGAGTCCATGGATGGCCAGCTTACTT
The DNA here is from genome assembly GCA_004363605.1 of Indri indri. Classification (NCBI taxonomy): domain Eukaryota; kingdom Metazoa; phylum Chordata; class Mammalia; order Primates; family Indriidae; genus Indri; species Indri indri. Next base: position 11,067 of record RJWJ010004987.1, on the reverse strand, counting down.
TTTATAAATATTAATACAATATAATGAGTAAGAGAATGTAGACCTGTTTGGTATGTGTAGCACAGGAATGCAGAAAGCCAATAAGAAATCCAAGATCCAATTGGAATAGTGCGTGTAAACGTGTTTTGAAAAATCTAAAATATTACATAAATTTAAGATATTATTATACAAGCTATATAATTTTATATATATATTATACAAGCTATATAATTATTACTATTCTTAGAATACTGTTCTGGTAGCAGCACCTCTAAAGTGTTTTCCAAGTGAGTTCTTTCTTTGTTCTTTTTATAAATTCTGAAGTAAAGTCATGTTTTTTGTTTCAGATAATATTTTACAAAAATGGTGTCAATCAAGGTGTGGCTTACAAAGATATTTTTGAGGGGGTTTACTTTCCAGCCATCTCGCTGTACAAGAGCTGCACGGTGCGTATCTTACGTTCATCTCCTGAACAGAACTCGAGGCAAGCAGGCGAACAGATTGTGATGAAAAAGCAATCAATTGAGTCCTAGAAAGAAATCTGGACAGCCTACAAGTGACATGGGCTGTGTCGCTACTATTACTGCTTGGTCCAAAAACACTTGCGGGTTTCAGGAAGTATTTGCTTGGATAGCTAACGGTCATGCAGTTAGCGTGCACCGTACAGTTGCTTTGAACACACTGCCTGGCGTTACTGTTCAGTGGAAGGGTATAAGGTATATACGTGCATGAGTCAATTTGGTGTTATGTCAGGATAACCTACCACTATTAGTAGCTTTGCTTATGTTGATATCCTTTTTGTAAAATGTGATCCAGCATAAGATTAGGGTCTGTTTTGTGTGGGGTTTGCTTGGTTTTTTGTTTGTTTTGGTTTGTTTGTTTGAGACAGAGTCTTGCTCTGTTGCTCCGGCTAGAGTGCAGGGGTGTCATTGTAGCTCACTGCACCTCAAACTCCTGGTCTCGAGCAGTCCTCCTGCCTCAGCCTCCCAAGTAGCTTCAACTGTAGGTACATGCCACCACGCCTGGCTACTTTTTTCATTTGTGTGTGTGTGTGTGTGTGTGTGTGTGTGTGTAAAGATGGGGATCTCCCTTTTGCTCAGGCTGGTCTTGAACTCCTGAGCTCAAGTGATTCTCCCGCCTCGGCCTCCCAGAGTGTTAGGATTACAGGTGTGAGCCACTGCGCTTGGCCTAGGGCCTGTTTGTTTAAAAAACAAACTTAAAAAGTTAACGAATTGAGGTTTCCATGTATTTTTAGTGTGTCAGTAGCTCCCATTGTAGAAGGTAAAGTAAGGAAATGTTTAGGTTGTAAACAGAAATCAACACGGGTCTATTTTATTTACCTAATTCTTGATGGACATCAGGCTGTTGACCACTTTTAGGAATATTATATATCTCATTTGTTTCAGTTATACTGCCAGTATTATAGCTACATTTAAAGTGGAAAGTTTCCCACGTCACATTTTTTTCACTATTTTCTAACGTTTTTCTTCCTGTCTGCTTAAATTGAATTCACTCCAGGTTTCCATCAACTTTGGGCCATGCTTCAAGTACCCGCCAAAGGACCTCACCTACCGCCCCGTGAGTAACGTTAAAACGTCTGCGTGCGTCCTCAGCGTCTTTGTTTCTTGCCGCGGCTGCCCTAGTCACCCTGTCCGCCTCTCGTTCCTCCCGCAGATGAGCGACATGGGCTGGGGCGCGGTGGTGGAGCACACGCTGGCCGACGTCTTGTACCACGTGGAGACGGAAGTGGATGGCAGGCGCAGTCCCCCGTGGGAACCCTGACCGGGTCCTGCCTTCCTTCCAGACAAATCCTGGGGTTTCTGTTACGGTTTCTGAACCGTCTCCGATGTTCTTCCGAAGATGCTGCGGAACACAGCCCGTCCTTAGCGAGTCAGCAGGCTGGGCGGGACTGGGAGGCCGCCGCCCTTCGGCATCCCCTGCCCGCTCCAGCCACTGCTCTCGCTTCACGTGCCACACGCCAGCCGCCGCTGACCCAGGACCCGCGAGCTCCCGGCGGAATTGGTGCTGTACCACCCACCCTGCCAGCTAGGTCTCGTGACCTGTCTGTGTTTTCTAAGGAGTGAATAATCTTGTCCAGATGCCTAACTTATTGAAAGACATTGCCTTCTGTGGGCACTGACTCCATCTTACCTGTTCTCCGAGGAAGCGGTGGGCCTGTTTCTGAGAACAGCCGAAACCAATCACTGTACATTCCAAACCAATCTAAGAGCTGTTTCCTTTTGGTGTGGGTTTGGCTTTGTTATTAATTTTGAAATACGCTTTTGAACACTGGGATCTCGGAAACGGCTCGATCTCTAGAACTGTAATTGTGAAAGAACTTGCCTGCAGCTTTAACAAAATGAGAAACTCTTCCAAAATAAAACTTGTTTTGAAGTTTCTGTGGCACTTTGGCTCCCTTCAGGATGGGTTCCTCTTGGTGACGGTGTCAGAAATGTGGGCGGTGTGAGGAAGGGGACCCAGCATGTAAAGGGGGAGACAGGTTTCTGTCTTGTGCCTCAGCCGCTCTCCTGTTGGTCTCCTCCTCGCCGGCCGAATCAGCCACCCCGTTTATTCTGTGAAAACTGGCACCTCGAGGAGGTGATGTTTGTGGCCTCCCTCCAGCTCTGCTCTTTGAACATGCGTGTTGGTAAGTGCAAGTAGTTTTCCTGCCTTGCTTATTTGCCTCCGTAATAGCTGGCGATTAAAGGCAGTTTTTAGAATATTAAAAACGGGGGCTGGGTGCAGTGGTTCACGCCTGTTATCCCAGCACTTTGGGAGGCCGAGAGGAGAGGATCACCTGAGGTCAGGAGTTCGAGACCAGCCTGAGCAAAAGCGAGACCCCGTCTCTACTAAAAATACAAAAATTAGCTGGGCACGGTTGTGCTCGCCTATAGTCCCACTACTTGGGAGGCTGAGGCAGGAGGATCGCTTGAGCCCAGGAGTTTGAGTTTGCCATGAGCTATGGTGATGCTATTGCACTGTAGCCAGTGTGATGTAGTGAGACCTTGTCACACACACACACACAAAAAAAAACTGGAATGTAAGAGTGAAGCTTCTCTTGGGATTCATTGGTATCTTTCCTGTCTCTCTTTTTAAACTCATCAGTCTCGTGGCTAATGCAGTCCTCCCAGCGTTGCCCAGAGCCTCTCCTGCATAGAACCCTCCACCTAGATTAACAGGTAGAGTGGTTCAGGTAGGTGATATGTTGCCGCAGAATCACCATACGTTACACCTGTGGCTCTTATGAATATCTTACTGTCATTTTTCTGTTTAAGAAAGTTCCCAAATTTTAAGAGAATATTGGTATCTTAACACAGTAGCACTAACATATTTGTCGCTGAATGAGTCACCCAGACTCTTTGATTTGGCCATTCCATATCTCTTAACAGGAAACCCAGCTTAATCAGTATTGATCATAGGCCAGAGACTCAGGTCTAGACACCTGTTAGTTCATGAGCTGGTCAAGGGCAGACCTGGTCATGCAGCTTCTAGATCATCAGAGTTTGAGGGACTCCAAAACAACGAGGGTGGGGTTATTGAGAGGAAGTTGGAGGTAAATCCTTTGTAATATAAATTACCATCTATAAGTTGTACGTACACCCGCTCTCCATCTGAATTGTAAAGTTAGGTTTTCGTGCATATCTGGTTCTCATAATCAGAGGTTACAGAAATAATGCTGTTCTTGTTTAAAGTTCATATCCAAAAGTGTGTGTTTTAATAAGGTTCATTTGAAGGGCTCAGAGAATACTTATTTTTCATATAGTCCTATATAAAATAGTCTCTGTAATCAGATCATCAGTGACAACTTGCTTTATTCCAATGTAAAACTAAACAAGTGGGAAAATATCTCCATGGCGACCACAAAGACGCAGTTACTTAGTTTGAAGGAGGTAAGTCATAACCCATTGAACGAGCGTTTGTCGAAAGCCCATTTCTTCACCATCAAGCTGTTCTCTTCAAACTAGAGTATTTGGTGTTGCTTTAACATATCTTTAAACGAGTAACCATTTTCTCTTAGCCGGTGGTGGAGGGTAATTCTGTTCTAGAAATACTTCTCTGCAACTGTCCCCTCTGAACTTTGAGGCTCCTGGATGAACAATTTTATCCATGACAAAAATAGACTACTCTAAGAAACAATCAGAATAAATTATAATAAATATCTCTATCAGTTGCAAAATGTTAATACCTCAATAAATACCAGCGTTCCTACTACTGCTGCTATTTTGCTTAATAAGCTAGAGCTCTGTTTCCAAATGGTGTAAGTCATCAATGCTATGAAAATTAGAATGGAAAAGCTTTGGATGGTAATGGTGATTTTTTTTTCATCCTACTTAACATACTTTAGCAAAGTCATCCCATCCCAATTTATATTTTAAAGCATAAGTTCTCTGAATCCTGGGGAAAGGAATTTGCTATCACTATATTACCCCTTCTTCCAGCGACTTCTCCGAAAATGGTAAAATTTTAACCTATTCAAGCAGGGGAGTTGGCAACCCAAGCCCAGTTGACAGCTGTGGAATTCTACTACTAATTGGCATCATAAGTAATAGAAATGTTAAATTTATCTTAGTAATATTATTCATTCTCTCATTTGGTACCATCCTTCCTTTTAATTACGTAAATAAAAATTATCAGTTACAATTTAACCTTCCTGGCCCATTAGTCTATTGGTTATAGAGTTCTTTAAGAACTGACTTGAGTTTGTGCTTATCGTGGAAATTACATTTTTATGAAGAATTCTGGTAACAAATTCTAAATAATTGACGTAAATCTCTAATAGTTTCTTTTAATGAGCTAGAGGATTTAGTTTAACTGAAAGCTTTGTCCTTGGCGGGGTGTGGTGGTTCACACCTGTAATCCTAGCACTCTAGGAGGCCAAGGTGGGAGGATCGCTTGAGCCCAGGAGACCAGCCTGAGCAAGAGTGAGACCCCATGTCTACTAAAATAGAAAAATTAGCTGGGTGTGGTGGCGCGTGCCTATAGTCCCAGCTGTTTGGGAGGCTGAGGCAGGAGAATCACTTGAGCCCAGGAGTTTGAGGTTGCTGTGAGCTATAATGATGCCACTGCACTACACCAGGGGTGACAGAGTGAGTATCTATCTTAAAAAAAAAAAAAAAAAAAGCTTCTGGGACTACTCTAGTATGAAGTTGTAACCTAAGAGTAGAATTTTATAACAGGTCCAGACTAACGTTTTTGTGTTAATTATGACTCTTTATTCTGACTGGTACTTAGGGAAGAAGTAGAGAAACCAGTCTAACAATGAGTTTTGTAGTTTTCCATGGAGAAAACTTGGGCTATGTTTCTGGAAGGTGCCTGCTGTGGGCAGTTGCCTGTGCTTTGGTGTAGCTCTACTTGGAAGAGCAGAGGGTTGCTGGAGCCGCCTTTGCGAGACTCCGCTTTGCCCACACACACTGCCGCAGGGAATAGCATTCTTGAGCCCATAAAACGAGATTTCCCAATCCCTGTAGTTAACATTCTCCGCATCCACGATCAGCCATTAGCATTGTTTAAGACCTTTTAGGTGGACATGTAAGGGCCCGGAAAAAACTTGTACAAATATTTTAGGAGCCTATTTTAGGAGCCTTAACCTTTGAAGGCTCCTGAACAGCTAAGCTGTGAATGAAGTTACCTCTTTGTCTAAGAGTCTCATCCCTATTTTCTTGGTGCTAAAACCTTTACCAATCTGAGTCAGTCCTAGTATCACACTCTGCCCACCCCATCCACTGTCACCAGGTGGAGATCGCAGACAGATGTGCAGGCTTCCACAGGGATTGTCCTAAGGAGCACGCAAACCAATGCAGCTGGGCACAGCTGGACACAGCAGGCTGGTCTTCAACACCTGGCTTCAGAGGCAGGGCTGGACTCCAGGTGCTTGCGCAGGTGGTTGGCAAAATCCACCTGGGTCTGTGATAGGACCTGGTTGATGATAGTCTTTGGCAGCCACCCCTGCAGTAGAAGACAGAATTTGACCGTCTGGGGGTGATGTTGTACCCTAGACACCTTTGCACCCTATCACAAACTTAGGTTGCCTGGGGCTTGGTCTTCAGCTCTGTTTATAGATGTAACCTTGGAGTTGACCAGGGTCAAGGGCTGGGGGATTCCACTGCTGCCCTGGTGTCAGGACAGCATCAAGCACGAGATTTGCTGTGAAGACAAATTTCAGTCCTATCTTCAGCTGAGTGACCCTGAGCAAATTATATCCCCCTTCTCCCACTTAAGATCTCTGGGCCTGAATTTGCTTCTTTCTGAAATGGTAACTACAGAATTGAACTTTGCCGTGAGAGCTCAGAGGGAGCTGGTGCAGGCTTTCGAGACGGTGGAATAGCAATTAGGCTGTTACTTATCCCTTCCCTGCCCAACTGCCTGTGAGTCCGTCAAAATGGAATAGGGTTCTTTTGTGCCCTGTGGGAGGGGAAGAGCCTCCTGGAGCCGCCCCCACGCCCCGCACCTTGAGGTCAATGCTGAGCAGCCAGGTGAGTTTGGTCTTTGAGGGACTTCCAGCCAGGGGACGGAGCACCATGCAGGTGGGGCCGTGCTCAGCTCTGGCAAATGAAGAGAAGGCACGTCAGGACAATTTGAGCTGTCTCCTACGCTGACTAGTTAAACTAGCCACATTTCTAGAGCACTTGGTCTTTTTTCTAAATCTCATCAGGGAAGTGCCCTTTGCCAAGGGTATTAACGGGTGGCATGGCCACCAGCTCATCGGAACAAACATGGCTGTCGCTGGAGTGGAACCTGGAGGCCTGGAGTGCCCTCTAGCTGCTAGATCACAGGGGCTGGGGAAAGGATTCGGGGTGGTGGCTGGGGCCCTGTGAAACCCAGGGAGCCGCAGGGTTCCAAGTGGCGTGGTGACGGAGCATACCAGCTGAACCTTTCTGCCCCGCCCCTTGCTTCAGAAAATGACTAAGGTTCTTGAACCTCGGGAGGGTCAAGACAAACTGGCTGTTGAAGTAGGGCCAATCTTGTCCCTCTCCCCTAGTTTGTAAATGGGAGTGTTCTTTTGTAAAAGGAAGCCCAGGGTAGGATCCAAGGGGCGGTTTCTTGGAGCCAGGGGTTCAGACCTTCACACGCACGCGGGAGCGGCCACGGTTAACGTGCCTGTGTCAGAAGAGGGGAGTTTCGAGCCTGCTGCCTGTATTACCTGATGACGCCCTTCTGCTCAGGCATCTTCCCGAACTGTGTGGCCATGCCAGCCAGCACGCAGGTGGAGCCTCGGCGCTTGGCACAGCGCACGCTCACAAAGTCGCGCGGCCCCACCAGGTTTCCTGCTGCTTCTGCAGCCAGCTCGTGGGTGATGACTGTATCTTTTCCAATCTTCTGCAGGACCTGCCGGGCCACGGGGAACCAGAATCACTGCTCAGCCAGTGCTGGGGCTGAGCGCCACCCACAGCTGGGGGGGGCCCCTTTGGCCCGCCACTCAGACTGGGCTCTCCTGGGTCCCTGCCACCCACACCCGGCCTTTGCCCACCCTGATCTCCTTGACATTCGGGTTCCACTCCCCCATCGCCTCCATGCGTTCCACAAGCTCTTCGTAGAGCCTCTCCATGGGCTGGTCCACCACCACCTCCAACCGGAACACCTTGCCCACGTCGGGGACCACTTTACTCAGCACTTTGTCCCCATTCGCCTGTCAGGGAGAGAAAGGAGCCCCAGGATAAAGGTTAGAGAAAAAGACTCTCAGCCTAGCAAGCTCAGACAACAGCAGCCAAGGGGTGTGTGGGGGTGGGGAGCGGACAGCAAAAGGAACTCCAAGCCAAGCGTGAGGACACCTGGAACTCGATCTGATTGAGTCGGCAGTCACTGCTGCCACAAGCCTTGTACATCTGCTGAAGCCTGGGGGAGGTGACCTGCTGCCCTCAGACCTTTTTTCTTGGTGGCGAGTGTTGGTGGCATGGTAAGGTCCAACTGAAAAGACCCATATTCGACTTAAGAAGCTCAAAGTTCCTGAGAGACATACCTGGGAGTGGGAAAAGTCTGGTCTACCATCAGCTTAATTATACGTGGGATTATATACACAACCAGCTTAATTATGCACAGAATGATGGGTGAGATCTTAGAGATTTGTTTTAGTTCAATACCTCTTTTCATATCAGCAGGATGTGGGGCCAGAGAAGGTTAGTGGTTTGCCCAAGGACCCTTAGCTAAGAGCGGTGCTGGCCTAAATCCCAGGTTTCTTTTTTCTTTTTTGGAGACAGAGTCTCACTCTGTTGCCCAGGCTAGAGTGCCGTGGCATCAGCCTAGCTCACAGCAACCTCAAACTCCTGGGCTCAAGCGATCCTCCCGCCTCAGGCTCCCAAATAGCTGGGACTACAGGTATGCGCCACCATGCCTGGCTAATTTTTTCTATATATTTTTAGTTGTCCAGCTAATTTCTTTCTATTTTTAGTAGAGATGGGTCTCACTCTTGCTCAGGCTGCTCTCAAACTCCTGAGCTCAAACAATCCTCCCGCCTCAGCCTCCCAAAGTTCTAGGATCACAGGCGTGAGCCACCGTGCCCGGCCAATCCCAGGTTTCTTGACTCCCAAACCAGTAGTCTGTTGACTCCATGACTCTGAGAACTTGGGAAGGAGAGGTTTTGCCTGAACTTTGGGTAACAGGCAGCATGTAGGATTTCGCTGAAGATAAAGCCACCAAAGTCTCCAACAGCAGAGCCACTGGCCTTTACCATATGCCTTGTTACTGGCTCCCAGCAAGGGGCAGTGCCCAGGAGCAGAGAACCCCAGAAGGCCTTGGGCCCCCTTTTAGCCCGGCCCTGTTGCAGGGTGAGCCCAGTCACCCCTGTGAGCTCAGGCACGAGGTGGGCTGAACAGCATAGACAACGCCTTCGATGCTGTGGGAATTCTGACCCAGGGTGACGCCGCCTCTAGTGCACATGGAGTCCCCATTGCACAGCCTCTGCTAAGTGGGTGTACGGTGTATTCGGCAGGGAGCTAAGGATTCAGGAATAGTGTTTCTCAAGCAGGAGGCTCCAAGATGCCTTGCATGGGGGAAGAGGGTATCTGAGGATATATTCTTGGGAAGGAGTTCTCAAGTTCAAACCACCTGCTGCCCCAGGACTACTGCCTGAGGCAGGAATTCAGAGAAGAGCAGCGACCCCAGTGGCCTTGAGGGTGGCAGCAGAACAGTGAGGAACTGCAGCCTTCTCCACACCTGCGCCTACCTGCTGGGTCTCCTTCTTCCAGCCCTCCTGATTGCCGAGGATGTCCAGGGCCGTCTGCATGGCCTCCTCCCCCTGCTGGAGGTAGGCCAGCTCCTGGTCGCTGTAGAGAGTCTCCTCCAGCCGAGAGCCTGATGCACAGTGAGGAGAGACAGGTCCCTTCAGGCTAGGAGACTAGAAGGGACCAGCTCCCGCCAGCTCTCCTCCCTTCCATCTCTGGATTTGCTCTTTCCTCTGAAGAGTCAAGACCAAACCCACAGGGCCCAGCCTGCAGGTCAAGGTAGACACAGCAGCTGAAGGCGACAGGGAGGGGATCTGGCCTTGAGGAACTCTAGCATCAGAACATCCTCCCAAAGGGAGAAGGGCGGGAGCGGGGCCAGAGCCACAGGGACAACATTTGCGCCCCGGGAGCCTCCTGCCGCCGGCAGAAGCCCAGAAGCCTCGGCACTTACCAAGCAGAGAGCTGCGCCGCCGAACCTGGTTAATCCACGTGCCAGGGGTCGGGCCCCCCAGGGCCCTCCGGTTCAGCTCCTGGCCAATGGCCAACACAGCTTGCTGCCTCAGCCCTGCAGGGAGGCAAGAAGCCACTGTCAGACCATTCCACTCCCTCAGCTTGTCACAGACAAGGACGCTGGCTTGGAGATGGCAGTGACTTGCTGAGGAACACACAATCTGAGCTGGGGCCAGGTCCCCAACTCCCGGTGCTTGTTACTACGCTGCACCAGGCTGCCCCCAACGCCCAGAAATCGGCCTTCCATCTGGTCTGGTCGGGCCTGGCCCTGCCTGGAGACGGGCTGCACCAGAGCCTGCTGGAGTTTCTCTGCTTTTGTCCAGACAACTGGAGAAACCCTACTGCAGAAGGAGAATGACACCCGCCCCTGAGGTCCGTGGATGCCGGCAGCCTCCATTGCGCGAGCAGCTGCAGGTGAGTCCTGTCGGTTTAGTGAGGACAGCCCCGCTGCCAGCCACAGCTCTGCCAAGCATGGGCCCGTCTAAACCGTAGCTAATTCAGCCCAGTGCGAGTGGAAAGAACTTGTCTAGATTGGTTTGTGTACCTTTTAATGGTAGCAGGGGATTGACTCAAATGACTTTGGGTCCCAATCAGCTCTACAAAAGTGGCCTCTTGTCACTGGTCCCTGCCTCTTCCTGGCTGCGCAGGGATGACCAGACGTCCCTGCCTCACCCGAGTCTCTCTTCGCCTGGTCCTGCCGTCTTACCCCTCCCTCCCCTGTCCTTTCCTCCCCCCTTCCTGCTTGTTGGAGTCAAGACTGACTCGCCCTCTACCCCTGTGGGCGAAACCTTCCTGCTACCCTCGGTCCAAGCCTCGTCCAGCCCTGAAGGAAGGCAAACCACCAACAGTTCAAGAAAGACTGGCGCCCTGGCAGGGAGACTAGAAATTGCAGAATCTCGAAGGGACATCTTAGGGTCCAGCCCAATTCTTCAGGTGGGGAAACTGAGGTCTAGAAGGGAAGAGACTTGCCAGGCCCCCCCCCCAGTATGAGGCACAACTGGGATCGGAACGTGGGGGGCCCACCGACCACCGCAGTACTTTTCCCGCCCATATTGCCTGAGAGCCCCTGGTGAGCACCCACGGCGCCTCCCACCCCGGAGGACTCACCCTTCATGTTGCGCACGTGTCTATAGGAGCTCCCGGCGCACAGCTTAAATGTTGCCAGCAGCATCGTTTGCAGAGATGGGGCAGTGGCGGGACCGCGGCTGCTGCCTGTGCACCTTCGCTCTCAGGGCCGGCTCTGTGTCCCTCCTGAGCCCCTCAAGGTCCGCCTCTGGGTCCTGCATTTTAAATGTCCCCAGCCGAAGGCTGTGCTTCGTCACCGGGAGATAAAAAAGCCATCACTCACTGTGCGCAGGAAAGGGTCAAGGGTAGAGCGATTGCCTCACACTGGGCTTTGGCCATTTGGGGGTGGGGGGGG
>RJWJ010004986.1:0-71523 GCA_004363605.1 Indri indri | reverse complement strand
TGGATCATTTGACACCTACTAACAGAGCCAAGACTTAACTCAGGACTCCTCATCCTGGCCTGTTGGAACCTGTATGGTTCCAGCAGTGCCATAGCAAGAGGCTTTTGAGCAGTTTGCCACTCAAGGGGATTCCCCAGCCCAAGAAATATTTGTGGATAACAAGGACCCATGGAGAATATGATTAAAGAGATGCCGGCAGCTGTGGCCCTCAACTTTTCCTGGCAATCAATAGTGCCACCAGGAAAGAAGCCAGAGAAAGGAGCCAGGCAAGGATTCAAAGGCTGCTGGTGGGGAGAAAAAAAATGTTTGCTAAAAGTTTGGCATCTTGCTTTGCAGCTGCTAGATAAATAGCTCTTGGGAGTCCAGAAGACATGATCCATTGACTAACCTATACAGTAAATGGAAAAATCGTTTCGTAGAACCACGAATCTTTTTTTTTTTATCTTAGAGTCGTATATTTTGAATAACTGAGTTTTGCCTTTAAGGTATTTCTTAGTCTTATTTTAGCCTTAAAACTGAAGGGGAAAAAATGATTCATTGAAACAAAATACTTCATATTTTCATTTCTTAGATGAGGCAAAAAAATGATATTCAATTTTGTTGAATTGCTACAAGAAAGAAAGATTAGGCAAGACCTAACTGATATTGTTTGACCCCCCCATTAAAGAAGGTATGTTATTAGATGATGGCTTTCCAGAAATATAGAAAAAATAAGTGAAACTAGGTCACTTTAAAAAAGAAGTGTTTGTATGTTTGTGATTTCCTTTTCTCATTTTCTGTTCTAAGACGCTAGAATTTTATTCATGTACATTACTGAATGTTTTCAGTTCAAGTTCATGGTGATTGCCTTATATATGTAATCACCAAAATAGATTTCTTTTACAGATGTCATCTTTAATCTACTCTTGTAGGTAATATTTTCATTTAAGTTCATTAAACTAAAATAGTGCTTGTAATTTAATGAAATATTTTTTTCCTTTCATTGGGAAGAATTATTAAAAATGTCAAATAAAATATCTTATACTTCACCTTCTAATAACTATTCCCTAACTATTTTTAGTGGTACATAAGACCATGAAAATAGATAGATGATGGTGATGATAGATAGATAGATAGATAGATAGATAGATAGATAGATAGATACAGATAGATAATCTTCACAGGGAAGCTCTGAAGGATGAAAGAATCAAATGAATAAATAAATGAAAACCTGCAAAGCTACAATTCACTTGGGCATTTGTATACCTGAGTTATGTCATTGTGAGTACATGATATATGTTATATGTATTCCAATCCTTTTCTTCTCTTACTTCTCAAAGAGAAGATTACTCTACTGACAGTACCAACTGTGGAGTAATTTCTTCCTTGTGACTTTCGTAATTGTTCTTTTTTATTAATAAAATAAATACATAAGCCTTTGTATTTGAGGAGACATAATAGAAACTTTAATTTTAGCAATAATTATTGCTTCCTAATAATAATGAATTTATTCAATTATAAGATTATTTTTTCCACCAACTCCACTTATTGCAATTATTTTCTGGCAGAAATACAAAGCAACTAAGCTTAATAAGTTGATTGTTATGGCATACTTTGGTTTATAAATAATACTAAAATTATTTATGATTGTAGGAATAATAGAATTTAAAATTTGAGTTTCAGAGATCAAAAGTATTAAGAATTTGGGGAATACAAATGTAAGGAAATTTCTTATAAATAATGGTAGTAATCATGCTTTTCCTGATTCTATTAGAAGTGATCAACCAAAAGTATTTTTAATTGGCAAATAGAGTAAGACTATTTTGCTCTATTTTCTTGTGGTGATCACTCTATAAAAATGTTCTTAAGGTAAACAAAATAATTTTCAATTCAAAATTAAAACAATTTTCTTATACTACATAGTAAGTGAATGTAGGTTCAGAATTATTAATTCCATGTTTACATTCGCTACTTTCAGCTAATCACTATATTTGTATTCTAATTAACATAGTACTTAAAATTAATATCGACAATTCAAAAAAAAAATTGGGGGGGAACAATGACTCTGTGCCAAATGTTTTGCTTGGCACAGCTTTTGAAGAAGAAATTATATTTACTTTGTAAAAATGAGGAAATCTTTTCTTCCACAAAAAGAAAATAAATTTGTCATAATTAAATTTAAAATCTTAGTGTGGCTTTAAGTCCTAGGCTTCTAGTAAGGGCTAATATTTTTTTAATAGTATGTCAGATTTTTTTCTTATTTTAGGTCTGAATTTATGTCACATATTTTTTTCTTAGCTTTTTCCCTTGATTTTGACCTTGAAATATCTAACTGGAGTTCATTAGCTTGTAACTTGACTTGAATCCTGAATATGTACAAATTTAATATGAGAAAACTTCATGTAGCACAAGAATAAGTAAAGAACATTGACATTTAGTCAAAAGTAATCTCAAAATTTATGATTTACAGTATGTGGCTGTCAATTTTTAAATATGTCATATGTTTCATAAAGAGCAGCATAGTACTTGACCAACAGTAGTGGGGCTCATTCTTGCAGGGGAACATAGTCAGTCCGCAGTGTGTCCAGTAGAGAGTGATTGATATCATTAAAGACTTGAAACTTAGGCCGAGGTAGCTGATTTATTCCAATGGATCCAGGGAGTAGACACAAGAATCTTTGGGGAGATGCTGTGAAGATACTAATATGGACTCATTATAAGAACCAATAGTCAGAGATACTCAGAGATGCAATAGGCTTGGAGCTCTTCATCACCTGAGGTACTTAAGCATTCAAGACGGCCCCTCACGGCCGGGCGCGGTGGCTCACGCCTGTAATCCTAGCACTCTGGGAGGCTGAGGCGGGCGGATCGTTTGAGCCCAGGAGTTTGAGACCAGCCTGAGCGAGAGCGAGACCCCGTCTCTACTAAAAAAAAAAAAATAGAAAGAAATCAGCTAAAATTTCTAAATATATAACTAAAAATAAATATATATAACTAAAAATATATGTATTTAAAAAAAAAATTAGCCGAACATGGTGGCACATACCTGTAGTCCCAGCTACTCAGGAGGCTGAGACAGTAGGATCACTTGAGCCCAGGAGTTTGAGGTTGCTGTGAGCTGGGCTGCTGCCACGGCACTCTAGCCAGGGCAACAGAGTGAGACACTGTCTCAAAAAAAAAAAAAAAAAAGAAGGCCTCTTATCAAGGACTTTAGAAGTTATTTAGATATTATATAATCGGTTAAACTAGAATAAATTTAAAGTTCATCTGTCCCCATAAATCTAGGATATTCTGAATCCCTCTACCCTCAGTATTGTGTATGTCTTAGAAAGATGCAAAAAATGTGAAGTAAACGAGAAAGCGTGTTTGTGCATGCTTGCAGCTTATGAAGACACCTCATTTTTTGAGTAACCCAAAGAGAAAAAAATAAAACACAAACAACAAGGAAGACCATAGTTCTCCTGTGTGGATAATAGAATTACTTATGAGGTAATAATTGGGAGAAGCACCCACTGACTTTTGCCATTTTATGGTAGTTTGTAGTATTGGGTGATGCCTTAGACTTCATGCTCAGGTTTGCCTTTAGTCAAAAGTGTGCATAAAAACAAAGGAACTAATCATTAAAATAACAAACGATGTAAAGTTCCTTAAACAAATCTTTTCCAATAAGGAGTTGCTTGAAACAGGAGAAAGTAACATAGAGCCAGCGATATCAAGTACTAGTCTTTGCTTTCTCCCATGGTACTATCCACAAATGAATTTCTTAAATTTCACCAAGATGAGAAATTGATGGCTAAATAGGTGTGCTTTCTTTAAATAGGTAGAAGAAGCATACTTGGCAGTTTCTACTTACAAATAAGCCATTTTGTGTTTTTTCTTCTATTTCCATCTTTTTCTTTCTTTCTCCTAAGATTTACTATTTTGAGAGCTTTTGGTATAGCATGGAAGCTCTGCCCAAAATCACTTCTGCCACTCTGTTTCCTAACCTCTCATATTCTGCCAAGCAGCCTTAGGGAATTTTTAAATATTTGCACTCACAGATTTTTCTGAAATTTAAGTTGGTATTTTTTCCATTCCTATTTTTGTTAGAATCTGTGATCATTAGTATCTTTATATTATAATCACTGCTGGTGGACAAAGTGCTTTTTTCTTCTCACTCATTCTCTTAACTATAGCAAACACAGACTTCATTCAAATTGAAGCTCCTATGTGGCCATAGTGAGGAAGACATGTATAAATATGTTTTCCTGACATTGAAAGGATGGAAATTTCCAATCTTGATCAGAAGGAACTAAGAGGAAGTCACAACTACTTAGTTAGCTTTCCACCACTATTCTTCACTTAAGGAAATATATCATTATCTCTTATTGACCTCCAAGTTACAAAAAAGTAAACACACAGAGCATACAGTAGAACAATTGCCTATATTTTTCTTTCTTTTTCAATGAAAGGTGAATGTAATAGGAAAATAGTCAAAGTCTCAGTAAAATTTTCATTCAGATCAGTTTGGTAAAAGATTTTATAGCAATAAGGAACGTGATTTAACAGTAAATGCAGAAAGAGTCCTTTAAATGTCAAAAGGAAGTACTGAAGAAAGATTCTGGAAAGTTGGCAGTGGTGGTAGCATAATTTTTGTTTTGTTTGCTTTTCAAAGTATCTACATAAAAACAGACAGAACAACTGGGCATCAAAATCAAAAACCTATGGACAATATTTATAACACAACTAGCTAACAGCCTATGGCCAAAACGTAGGCATCAGCCCTAAATACAGCAGGTAATAACAAACCACCAATAGCCACCAGACCTGAACATTGCGGGCATCTGAGTGAGAGAAAGGAAAGGGAAGCTACTCGAGGTGTCTGGCAGGCTTGAAAACAGGATAACCACAAAACAGCCAACAGGCATTGACTGGAGAACGCAGCAGGCCAATGTGAGAACAGCAGAGAGTGGGGGCGGGGGGCGTGTACTGACACGCATAGGAATTTTGGAAGGAGCTAGAATAGCATTGCTGGAGAATTCTCAAAACTGACCATGACAGTGCCCCACATTATGAGAAAATGCTGGGAGCAAAATAAAAATTCAACAGAAATGAAAAATAAAAGAAGGTGCCCATAAAAGTTGGGGAGGGAAACAAAGTCAGAAAATATCAGAAAGCAAGACATCATTTTTTCATTGATGATAGCCATCATTTATTCAGCACATGCTATGCGTCAGGCAGTGTTTCTATAAATTGTATAAATTTAAGGTGCACAACATGATGTTTTGGTGTACATATACATAGTGAAATGATTACTACGGCTAAGTATTTTATCCAACCCGTCACCTTCTATAGTTACAAGAGCACCTGAAATCTACTGTCTTAGAAAATTTTCAGTATAATGTACAATATTGTTAGCCATAGTCCTCATGCCATATATTAGATCTCTAGTCTTATTTGTCCTACATAACTGTAAATTTGTTCCCTTTGGCCTATTTTTCTCATTTCCTCCCTCACTCAGCCCCAGTAAGCACCATCATCCTCTCTGTTTTTATGTATTTGACTTTTTAAAAAAAATTCCACATATAAGAGAGATCGTGCAGTATCTTTCTGTATCTGGTCAATTTCACTTAGCATAATGTTCTATAGGCTCATCCATGTTGTCGCAAATGTCAGTATCTCCCTGAATAGTATTTCATTGTGTATATATACCACATTTTCTCTATCCATTCATCTGTGGATGGACGCTTCAGTTGTCTCCATATCTTGGTTATTGTAAATAATGCTGCTGTCAACACAGGAGCGCCGATATCTCTGCAAGGTGCTGATTTTATTTCCTGTGAGTATATAACCAGCAGAGGAATTGCTAGGTCATGGTACTGCTATTTTTAATTTTTTGAGAAAACTCCATACTGTTTTCCACAACAGCTGTACCAGTTTACATTCCCTTTTCTCCACACCCTCACCAACACTTGTTATCTCTTGTCTTTTTGATAATAGCCATTCTAATATTTATGAGGTGATATCTTATTGTGGTTTTGATTTCTGTTTCCTGGATGATTAGTGATGTTGAGCACTTTTCATATACCTGTTGCCCTTTTTTATGTTTTCTTTGGAGAAATGTCTATTCAACTCCTTTCCCTGTTTTGGATTTAAACTTTTATTCACAAACAGTAAAATCTATTAAGAAGAGTATATTTAGGGTAATTGAAAATGTAGTGTATGTCTGTTTTTAAAATGAAATGATTTATGGTATTTCAATGAAATAAGTAATCAGAGATTAGGAGAATTAAATTTCTTTTTCATTTGTAGGGGTAGTTAAAACTCAAGTTAATACTTGGAATTGGCTGATCAATTCTTTTCTAGGGACTGGCTTTAATACAAAATCATAAAGATTTTCCTCATTGTGAGTAACATTAAAGTTACTTGTTGGTGAATTTTAATAGCAATGTGAGAGCTCCAAGGGACAACATTATCTGTCTCATTAGTTTTCTTATCCCTAAGGACAAGCACGATGCTTACTAAATACTTGCTGAATAAATGGTCTCATCGAAAATAATCCCCTGAATCTTCAATAAACAGAATCATGAAATGATAGAAAGTTGGAGGTGGCAGAAAACGTAAGGAAACATGAAATGCAGTGGTTCACAACTTTTTACAGTATATGTCTTACCTAAAGAGAAATAAAACTCCATTTTTTCTGAAAGAACATTTGTATTCTTGAAAACGTAAACTCTTTAAATTGCAACATTGAATATTGCGGAATTTGATGCAGGCAGACATTTTTAATGCAAAATCTTACTGGAAATATTTTAGTTGAGTCATTCACAGCATATTTTAAATGCATAAAATTAGTGTCATTGATAAATAAATATTGGCGCTTTTAAAAATAATTATTGATGTATTTTTTAGTTGTTAAGGCTAACTAGAGGTTGTAGGTTCTTACTAAGTAGAGAACAAGTTATTGTTTGTTCATTTTCTCATTTTATACATAAAAACGTGGATAGCGAGAGATGAGAAATGATTTGCCTGAGGCCTTAGTGCTTGACAGCCGCAGAATCAGGAACCACTAAAACGCAGTCAAGAGAGTGCATCGCAAAGAGGACAGATCTTGCGTCAATTTCAGACTTTAACTTACAATATTGTGACTTTGGGTCAATTCTTTAACCATTCTCAGTAACCCAACCAGTGGTTGAAAACAAATTTGCTTACTCTAAGCAGCCCTAATCTGTGTTAAAAGCACTATTTTAAACAGTAGTCAGTTTCAACAAAAATTGTATAAATATCAAGACTTATTGGAGGAATTCATTTATTTCCCATTGTTAGCTTCTTTTGCTTAGCAAGTGTTGGAGAGTTATCCAAGATAAGAAGAAAGGGAAAAAAACAAATGATCTAAATAATTCACAAACCATATTATCAACCCCTGAGTATTATACCATCGATTGTACAATAAAAACTGTTATTTTTATAGGTTCTAATTGGTATATCTCAGACATATTGCTTTTTTCTTTTTTTTTCTTCTCATTTTTAAAATGTTGCAAAAAGAGTTACTTCCAGAACTGTAACCTGGCTCACACAGTATCATTACAATGGTAATCAGCACTTCTTTATCGCAGGATGAAAGTAATGCACTCTCAAGGAAGCTTTTGTGGAAATTACATGAATCTTTGTAAAGGACAGTAATGAACATCACGGGAGGGCCTAGGTAAGGAATGATTAAACACTGCTATTAGTCAGTTATAACGTTGTATCCGAATATAATTACAAATGCATCTGTAATATCTCTACCATTGATCCTCTAAATTTCATATTCCTTTTTATTTTCCTGCCACACTAATGCTATATTGTTCCTTTTCTCAGGATCATAATTATCCTTTTATTTCAATCTCTTCATTGATTTGACAAGAGATAGTATGTATCCAAAATTGCAAAATAAATCAAATTCCTCAGATTTAAAAAGATAACACCATTCTGGATACCCATTTTTCAACGTAGAAGCTTAAGTAGGTACAAAGTTTGCTATCTGCCTTTTAAACTTTCTCTAAAACTTGTAATTTCATTGAAATGTACACAAATTAGAAACATATCATGAAATACTGTTCAGATATGAAAAGCTAACTTTGCCCCCCATTTGACTGGTGGACATCACTCTAAATCTTCAAATGAATAGCTTCCACTCTTGGATTTGATGGCATAAGTCATTTTATTGGGCTGTTTCCTGATTGTGTGATTGAATGTGGATTAAAGCACACAACTACTTTAGGGTAGAAAATAGCTCACCATTAACCATTCCTAAGGTCACAGCTGATTAGAGCTTCACTTGCCAGCTTTCTTTAACTCCACTTAGAAACACATGGGTGCTCTGGACACAAGTAACTTTATGAGAACAAATTCTTGAGGATCCTTGCCAGTCTTAATTGTGGTTGGGAGCAGCACTAACTCACATTTGACTTTTACCAGGATATTTATGACCAAAGGAGCATTATCTTGTCTTTTAACCCAGTCACTGTGCAACAGTGAGCTGGCTTGTTTTCACACCCACTGCAAAGTACTTTTCTTTAGAGTAAATTGCCTGTCTAACACCAAATTATTACCCAATTTTAGTAGAAAATAACCTCTTGTGGAAATGTGCTTCGAGAAATAAAGAGATATTGCCAAAAGCATTATCAACGTATTGTGAACTAAGGCTAATGCTAAAGAAGACTGGAATATTCTCAGCTTATACCATGAAAAATCAGTCAGAACTAAAGATTCTATTCATGCAGTGCAATCTGGTAGATGTTCCTAATGTCACAGAGGGGTATGACGCAGACAGAATCAAAGATGGCTCTAAAGTACTGAATCCGAGCAACTGGGAAATTATATTTTCTAATGACAGAGTTAGAAAGACCAGAAGGCAAACTTAGTTTAGGAAGGGAAATGAAGGGATGGATGTTGAGCATGTTTGGTTTGAGCTGATGGTCAAATCGCAATTGGGCCTTTTCAAAAAATACCATGGAGCACTACACAGCCATAAAAAAACAACAACAACAACAACAACAAACAGTGATCTAGTATCTTTTGTAACACATGGTTGGAACTGGAGACCATTCTTCTAAGTGAAATATTGCAAGAATGGAAAAACACACACCATATGTACTCAATACTAAGTTGGAACTAATCGATCAACACTTATGTGCACATATGGAAGTAAAACTCAACGGAAATCAAGCAGATGGAAGCGGGGAGGAGGGAATAAGTAAATTCACACCTAGTGGGTACAACGCACACTGGGTGAAGGGCACACTTATAACTTTGACTCAAACTGTTCAAAAGCAAATTATGTAACCCAAATGTGTGTACCCCCATAATATTCTGGGAAAAAAATGCCCGAAAAGAAGGAATAGATTAAGGTAGTCAGGTGAGAGAAAATATGGACGTTATAATAGTGGAAGTTGAAACCCAAGAAAACAAAGAAGAACTGTATGGAGAAGAGAAGATGAGCGTGCTTGTGACTAAACATTAGGGCATGTTTACGTTTAGTGTTTAGGAACCAGAAAGGGGACCATTTAGGAGAAAAACAAAACAAGAAACACACAGAAAACAGAGCGAGCTGCAAGAGAACATACCATGCTAGAAAGTTACAAAAAGGGAGGTCAAGAATGAAGAGAAAGGCAGCAGCGATAAATGCTCTAGAGAAGTCACAGAATAAGAAGAGAAAAAAGGCATTAATTTGACAACGAGATCCTTGGTAACCTAAGAGGATGTATGTTTAAGGGGTAGAGCAGGCACTTGATTTAAGGGGGTAAAAAATGGTTTTGTACCATGAAGTCAGTGGCAGCAGTAAGACATTCAAGAGACATGCAGTTCCGAGGATTCCAAGAACATCAAATAAAGGCTTTTTTTTCCAATGTTGAGTGTAAGCATAAGGTAAGGAAACTATGGAAGGGGTGTTTTAAGGTGCTTGGGAAGGAGGAAGGAATGAAGTAACTTCATAGCAGAGATATTATTATTGAGAAGAAAAAGCAATTAACTGTGCAACCGAGGAAGAGTATTTCAGATAAGAAGGAAGCATGAGTAGATATGAAAGCATCGATGGCAGAAGAAGATTGGATCTTCTTCATGGCTTCATCTTCTTAGTAAAAATAGGTGAAGAAATTCACTACCCAAGAAAGGGCAGCATGAAATTGGATACAGGAAAGCAAGTGGTTGGATTTTGGGTATATCAAAAGCATTCAACAAGAAAGAGTAAATGAATCACTGACTTCCGAGTGGAAATTAGCGTGTAATTCTTTGAGGCTGGGTTAACCTGGATATGTGACTTTTTTTCTCCACTAGTTGAGACTGCTCAGGATCTGGAAGACAAAAATATAGAAGGTGAGGATTTGTGATAAGGATGTGGGGAACTTATCCAGAATTGCTTGTCAGGTAGAGAACAGAGATTGAAGAGGCCCCATATGGCAGGAGGTTTGGTGAAGCCTGGTGAAGTCAATGCTCCATGATCCAAAGGATTTAGGGGCAGTGCGGCACCAAGTGATGGCCACATACCGGAGGTGGCTGCTTCGAGGTGACATAGAATGAGCAATATAAAAGAGATTGAAGTTGATATTTTCAAAATGATCCAGGAGGAACCCTGAAATAGGGAATGTTAATGTCATTAAAGTTGTTGGAGGAGATAAAATAGTGGAGAGAAAAGCAATGCACACAAAACCAATGGCTGATGTTTTCTAATGACCTGGAATGAGTCTTGCAGGTAGCATCAGAGCTACACTGATGATGAGTGTCATTCTGTCCTTTGTTTTCATATTCATTCGACCCGCACAACCATCCCTGATGACTCAAATTCAGAGGAAGGTAGTTTTCCACAAAACTCGTAGCATCTATAGTCAGATGTTTTCAGTGGATACTTGATGTTTTTAACTGACTCTCAAATCTCATTGCTTGGCTTGTGTTCAAGCTTTTACATGCAAATACATTAATTTGCTTAAATGTAATATAAATGCCTTATGTTTAGTCCTGTGTTTTCCATAGAAATGTGCAAATAGTAATTTTATTAGCTGACTGAATGCGTTTATTCCCACATGAAAGCACTAATAGTCTCTATAACATTCATTCTTGGTTTGGGCAACAAAGTGGCTAATAATGGACTGAAGTCAAGAGAGGAAAAAAGTCAGGAAGATAATTGTCACCCAAGAGTCTGGATGCTGTGTTCCCAGTGGGGACATAAACTATAGAATAAGATCTATGCAACTCAACACAAACACTTACTGTGAGTTTCCTTGTGTATAACACTTTGCTGGCTAAGGTAGATCTAAGCTGTCTGCTCCAGGTGCAGTTACAAAAGAGGGTACATTGTCTGTAAAGAATGATAATAAAACTGACTAAAGTAAGGTTCGCTTTTTATTGTCACCATGTGCCAGAAATTCTAAATTGTGTTAGTGATAAAATATTCCTCCCTGAAAAAAAATTTTTGCCAATCTACATGCAAGAATGGGTACCCTTACTGCTGAGTTTTATTGACATGATATTAGTGTGTATATATATATATATATATGTAAGCTTCAACTCAGCACAACTTTATTGTTTATCCTTTAGTAAACATTGTCTCCTACATGGAAAACATGGAAGTTAATTCAGAGAATTTCCAGCTACACACTTGGTCCCTCACAGCGAACTCAGCTACATGCATCCATTTAGAGAATAAGTTTGCAAGGTCTTGGAATATTTTTGCGCTCATTTCAGGCATGGGGGTGTCTTCAATTCATATACCCCATTCATATATCTGTATTAAAACAGTAGATTCAAAATAAAGAATAATAACATTGTGCTTGTAAAGATGAAGAAACTGAACTTAAAGTTCTTCAATTCTGATATTACAGGTGCAAATCATACTCTGAATCTTGTGGAATTGATTCATTTGGCAATATTCTTTCATGTATCTTTTTCCCTTTTATTTAAGAACGACATTCATTTACTCTTTTTCCCTTTTTGTATGGTAATATTTTACTTTTTATTTTTAATGTCTTTTACTGGTGTATTATATCTATGCTGTTCAAAAACAAGGAAATTTTCTCTGTCTTCATCTCTTTTATAAATTTGTCTTATAGAGGAGGCAAATGTTACGAAAAGGATCCTCTTCTGGGTGTCAAATATTTTCAGGCCCCCACTGCTGTGCTTATTTCAGAGTTGAACAGGATATGACACTTGACCTCAAGGACACATACGTAGAGCATGATGTATGTACAGAGACTATGTGTCTGCAACCACATAAACAACCCCAATGTGTGCTAAAATGTGACAAGAGATAGTGATAAAATACCAGGAAATGTCTGAAACAACACAGGAAAATGAGAAGCGACGTCTAATGTGTAGGTGGGAACCTGGAACGTTTTCTTGGAAATAACGTGAAATGAGTAGTGTTTGCATTAGCAAAGATGATGAAGTAAGAGTCCTTCTAGGCTGAAAGAATACCACAGGCAAAGGCTCAGAGTGGGAAATTATGGAATATAGACCGGAAACAGAGAGGTGCAATTTAGCAGTGGCTGGTTCTTAACCCTCACCGTACTCACTGATTCACCTGAAGAACTTTTTCAAAAATACACTTGCCTGGATCCCCTCTAGAGATTCTAAATCAATTGGCTGAAGTGGGCATCAACATCAGTCTTGTTTGTTTTCAAATTCCCCAGGTGATTTTATTTTTCAGTCAGCTCTGAGAACCACCAAACAGTGAAAGAAAATAATGTACATTAAATATTTGAAATGTATGATTGAAAGATCTTTCTTCCTATATTAAAGAGTTTGTACTTAATTTAGCAGCCATTGGAGAATCATTTACTTTGTACTTTTAGAAAAATCACATGAATAATAGGATTTTTTTTTGTTGTTAATCCCAATAGATAGGTGTTCTGTATATGCTTTGGGACAATTTGCATCTTGGACATGTACCAACTGCGGTTATAGCTAATTCTTCAGGATCATCCATAGGACAGTTCTAGAATGAAGGCAACATACCAATGGCAAGTAGCAACAGTAGGTTAAAGAAAAGCCAATTGCAAGAAGAACCAATATACGATGAGCAGAAAATGTGTAAAAAACACTCAGGCTTTGCTTCCTGCATAAGGAATTGGAATTCTCCTGCTTGGAATTCTCAGCTCAGCTACTTTCTGCTTTGTCAGAAGATAGACAAATCAATTTGAGTTACTCTTTTTAAGGAAAATGTGATCTACAATTCATGAAGCAAACAGAAACAGGCACAAACAAGAGTAGTTTATTCTAATTAAAATGCAAGTTTCGTTGGCTAGAGCCCAAAGTCATTGTGTTTCCCTATAGACAGAGCTGCCAAATAAAATACAGGACACACAGATAAATTTAAATTTAAAATAGAAATAAGAGTCATTTTTTTAGTATAAGTATGTCCCGTGAAATATAGTTTAAAAAATGACTTGTTTATCTGAAATTCAAATTTAACTGGTGTCTCACACATCTACTTGCTAAATCTGGCAACCCAGCTTATAATTTGTTAAGACTGAAGAAATATTCAACACAAAATAAGGACAATAGAAAAGAACTTGTATTTCGAATTATGAAAAAGAAAAAAAAAAAGCAGCTCTTCCACTGGATGGTCAAACTTTATTATCAAAGCTAAACATTGAAAGGTTGACTGTCTGCGATGACTTCAGTTCCCGGGAAGGTCTGCTGGAGACGCAAGCAAGATCGAAGTTCAATATTTTTGCTTCCACCCGATTTTGGAGGACGTTTCTGTAGAGACCTCAGAAAATCATTACCCTTGCTCTTTAAAGCATGTTGTGTGGACCGGCAGTGAGCTGGGAGCCTGTTAGAAATGCAGACTCCCAGGTCTCCCTGAGACCTACCACGTTAGAATGTGCAGTTTAACAAGACCACTTGTGATTTGTACGCACAGTCAACTTTGAGAAACACAGATTTAGTTCTACAGTTTCCAAAAACATTCTTTAAGAAAGTATGGGCTTCACAGACTCTCTCGGGGGTCAGGGAGTACATGTAAGCAGAGGTGGTCCATCACGATTAAAGGAGACCCACCCTGTGTGCTTCTGTTGGGGCTTCCAGGTGAGATTTTATTAGAAAAAAGGGTCTGTGTCTTAAAAATGAAAAATAAATAAATAGAAGCTTGAAAAACAACAATCTAGTTCATTTTATTTTCCAGATGAGAAAACTAAGTAACAAAGAGGACGTGTGACATTGCCCGCGTCCTGTGCTAGGAAATGATCTCTCTTTCTACTTCCTCTCTGTTCATTGAGCAAAGCAGCACAATATACGAGAACTTTCAAATCGACTGTTTGGCAAGTGCCATTATGTAGAACAGGTGTCTTTATCTGAGCCTTGAATTTCAAAATCAGCCCCTTTTTTTTTCATATTCATGCCCAGAATGTCCTTCGAGGGCCCATCCAACCCAACAAAAAGCACTGCCCGTTCTGCTCTCTGAACTGGAAGGGAAGTCTCCAGCTGCAGTTTTGTGTACACTGCTAACCAAGGGTACCCTACAGGTTTGTTTGTGGGTATTTCAGCTAATTATCTTGCCACAGACCATTGAGACAGATCTGGATGATTGTTCAATTAATAGTACTAAAGGAGTAATTAGGGAGAATTCCTGCCCGCACAGCCTGCCCTGCTGCCAACGTGTCACTGTGAACGTTTTCTTCTGAATGTGATTAATCACATAAATAATTCTCAGAAATGAAATTAGAGCTCACCCACGCATTGCACCCAGTCATGTTTCAAGGCATTACATCCTGAATCTCTGTAGTGAATTAACATTACAGTCTGGTCTGAATTCTTCAATTTGCAGCCTACATCCTGCTCCGTTAGCAAGCGACCCCGGGGTCTCTAACAGTTTCTGTAACAATTTGAATTAGCCATTCTAGAAAGAACACAGATTTGAGAATGTTTAGGCCTCAAGAAAGAAGTCCAATATATCCCGTCTCTAACATGCTTGCAAATTCATGGCAGGGCTAGACATGGTGCCCAGGTTTCTAGACCCTTCCGTCCAAGCCATTCCCAGTCCACTGGGCAGATGGCTCGTATTACAGCATTGACATTAAGGATTTTTCTATGAGCAATAAATGTTCATTCATTCTGTTAAAGTCATAGAATTGCCCCATTATTTTCATTTATAAGGAAATCTCTGAACAACTGCAGAGTGACATATTAATAGAAAAGCAATTTCAGGTGGGACTAATTTATATTAGAATTCTTAATTTAAATTTAGGAATTCTAAAAGTTAGCGGAGGGAGGTGGGAGGCACAATGATCAGAAGAACCTCAGTATGGAGGGATTTTTTTTTTTTAGTTACGATCTTCTCCCCAGCTTTAAAGTCTCTCATCTCAGACATGAAAATATAAAGATCCTATAATTTTAGAGGACAAATTAGCTATCATTTTACAGATGAGGAGACAAAGACCCAGAGGAATCAAGTGATTTATTCACAATCACATAATTGTTTTGAGATATGGGATGGCATTGCCTGTTTTCATTATGAAAGTATTCTAGAAAGAAAGCAGGATTTTGGCGAAATCATTACTCTTTATTCGGCATCGTTATGGCTAAAATTGAGATGTTGAGGAATTGTAAATAATATAAAATAAGACCCAAAGTTTAAAACGTTAGTTGCATGACATTTGTTAGCTTTCATCATCAATTTTATTAATAAGATATTATTATGGAAAATTCCCTTTCTGTTAATCTAGTAAAAACTGTTGGAGGAAGTTTAAATTTTCATTTGTGCCTGGATAAAATAGCAGTCTTGAATACTTTCGTGGCTGGATTATACCTACTCTGTTTTGTTCAACTTCAGTAATGAAATGTTTGAGTGATGTACACTGATAGTTTAACCAAATTATGTGTGAGTGGTGGGGTCACTAGTGATTTTAAATCTTGTTGGGGTATTTCTATGTTTTTTTCCCTACATCGAGTAATAAAAAAATTTCAAAAATTATCTTGAAAGATATATAATTAATTTGGATAATAAGTTTGTATTTCCTTAAAAAAGGAAGCTTCACTCCCAACATTTTTGTGCTTTCTGCTTCAAGGACCTCTGTGATAAGCTCATGTACATGATACACATTATCAGTAATCCTGCAATCTTTTCACCTAAGACAGAATTATTAGCTTAGTAATTCTGACTTAGCAACAGAATACTTAAGGTGTTAGTAATGTTATATTTTGAAGACTAAAATAAAACTACAACCATGTTTCCAAATGTTGGGTGAGTTATGCAGAAACCGTTCAATTTTAAGAAGTGATTTCCACAGCAGGAAAAATTAACTTTGGAAGTAGATAGGCGTTATTTTACATCTTGGCTCTGCCATTTGCTAGCTTCGCAGGTTTGTGAAAAACGGAAATGGTTGAATTGTGGTTGAAATGGTTGAATGAGATCATGAATGTGAACCACCTAGTACAAAGCATGAAATACAGTTAAGAGCTTAATAAAATGTAACTTTCACAAGCATCCGCATCACCACGCTTGTCATCTGCACTCCTTTTTAATGAAAAGTCATGTATAGCACAAGATTTTTATGTGCTATAAATTAGTGCTTGCAAATTAGTGCTAGGTCATAGGGCTGCACGTGCCAGCTGGACCCATAAACCAGGTGGGCCTTGGGAAGGTGAAGATTCAGGGCAAAATCTTAGTGGTGC
The DNA here is from genome assembly GCA_004363605.1 of Indri indri. Classification (NCBI taxonomy): domain Eukaryota; kingdom Metazoa; phylum Chordata; class Mammalia; order Primates; family Indriidae; genus Indri; species Indri indri. The sequence continues at coordinate 54,915 of RJWJ010004986.1, read as the reverse complement.
TGCTTGACCAGGGCAGTCGTGGCTTTGGAGAAGCCTAGTTGTGAAGTCACTGAAACCAGAGCAGGGGCTACAAACAGTGGACACTGCAACATGTGGCCTTTCCCCTCCAAACGGGGGTAACCGTGAGTTATAGTATCCCCTTCCCTAGAGGTGCTTGGTACATTTCCATTGATGATGCTCTAAGTCCCACCACAAACACATTGATTTACTTTGTGTCCCTCCTTAGTTTTAACTTCTTATGGAAAATAAGAATATTCAGTTTCACTTAATGGGACTTCATCAGCAAATAAATTTAAGGCATTCTGACCACATCATGGTTATAGAGATGGCACATCATATTATTAGTAGGCACAATGTAATTTCCTGAGTGGTATTTTTCCAGAAGGCAGAGCTAATACTCATTCCTGCCTGATGTGAAAAAGTTCTTTCACAGCCATTAATCATTGACACTGGCATGTAATTGGCAAATCACGAAAGATACAAAATGCCAGTATATGTACGCTGACATTCAACCTTTTCTCGCATTAAAAATTCTTTAGATAAAAATAAGCTTCCTTCAATATTTATTGTCTTATTTACCCCAAAATTTCAGGTACTTTGATAAATGACATAATAGTTTCTGGTGTCACTGTGGCTATGAAATTCATTTTAGTGTCTTCTGCAGCTGTAACTTAATAATTCATTTCAGCGTATCTATTTGTAAATCACAGAAGGTTTGTTTGATGGACAAAGTACTGGGAAGAAATGCTCTTCTTTGTTGTTGTTTTTTGTCAATAACAAATAACCTGTATTTTAGGACTAGCATCCACTGCACACAATATTTATTTCATAGGCTTGAGATTGTCCATGCCCTGTAATAATGGATTCTACTTTCAGAGTATGGTATCTTTAATTTTCAAGCAAAAAAGCCAAGTCATATATGAGAATGCTTAGCTTAATAAATAATTTATTTAAGACATTCAGTAATAGTTTTTTTTCCCCTGTTTTCTGGGAAGTCTAGCACCTGATTAGAAGCACACTTCTAGAAACTGTGCAGAATTTCACAGCCTTAGTTTTTGAATGAACTAATAAACAAAATGAAGTGACATCATTATGGACTTCTAGAGAAGAGAGTTTCAATGGCTAAATATTTAAAATATTTGTTTTTTAATACAGTTCATTTCTGCCTAGTTCTATTCGGGCATTTTTCAGACATAAATCTGCATAAGGCATTAAACCTTGCCTTTGAGAAGCTCTCAATCCTCTGGGGACATGTGTGGCAAATGGACTATCACCTGGCAGAGGTAGATAGTGTCAGTAGAGATGCAAGTACAGGGCTTTGAGGGCTTATGAGGGGTACACTTAATTCCAACTGTGGCCATAGTAAGAAAAAAATTTAATGTGTTACTTTTTTTTTTCTTGCATTTTCTGTTTTAGAGACGCCCAAGCAGATGGCCTGCAATGAAGTTTCGAAGAGGTTCTGGACATCCTGCCTATGCTGAAGTTGAACCAGTTGGAGAGAAAGAAGGTTTTATTGTATCAGAGCAGTGCTAAAATTTCTAGGACAGAACAGCACCAGTACTGGTTTACAGGTGTTAAAACTAAAATTTTGCCTATATCTTTAAGACAAACAAACAAACACATACACACAAAGGAGCCCTAAGCTGCTGTAGCCTGAAGGAGACAAGATTTCTGGACAAGCCCAGCCCAAGAAGGGTAAAAGAAAAAACTTATACAAGATACCATTTACACTGAACATAGAATTCCCTAGTGGAATGATATCTATAGTTCACTTGGACCATCTCCTGTGGACTTATCTGAAGTATGACAAGATTATAATGCTTTTGGCTTAGGTGCAGGGTTGCAAAGGGATTGAGAAAAAATAATAATAAAGCTTTAGTTCATGAGGGATCTATACCTTTGGTTCAAATGTTCTTCTCTGATGTCTCAAAGGTAACTGTGTTCCGAAGCCCGAACTCTTTCACTCTAAAGAGCAATGATGAATGTTTCAAGACGGCTGAGAAAAACCACTCATGCAGGAGTAAAAACAAACACAAAATAAGAGATTTTCTATCTTTTCCAAACAGATGTGTGGCAAAAGGACTCTGTCTTTCTGGTCTAGATCCATCTGTATCAACAAGTTGCATTACTTTGCAGGATGAATCTTTTATCTGTACAGGAGGTTCCAACTATGTCTGCCTCTTCCTTGATAACGAATGCCCTTTCTATAAGCATTTGGAAATTTCTGAAATTTCCAAACTTTTAACTAACGATTAGGGAAGAGGGAGTCACCAATGAGGCTTTCCGTTCTCCTGCCTCAGAATCAAACATCCGATTTGTTTGAAGAAGCATCGCCTCCACTTCCCAACTGTGAAGTCCCATGAAGCCACACTTGTTCTTGGCTGATGGAAACAGAAGGAATCAGTATGAAGAGTTCCTTAATCATTTTTGAAACAAAAATGTTAAGGGATTTTTAACATTTTTTTTTTATGCTATCTCAGTACTAAAGACCCATTTCATTGTCAATTCCTGTCTAAAAAGCCATTCAAGTCAGCATGGCGATAAAAAAAAAAAAAAAAAAAAAAAATGAAAGAACCCTGCTGAATCATACAGTAATTTTCTTTAAAGCACATAGTAGTTACATAAATATATATATAAATATATTTTTCTTTATAACTAACACAAGGCAGGCTCTTGTGGTTCTAAGAGTGCATTTTGTCATCAAGACAAAACAAATGCAAGATGCATCACTGCATTACTTCCATAGAGTTGTAAAATAATCCTTAATATTAGAATATTTTTATGTCACTTAGCAAAAGTGGTTCAATTAATTGCAGTGCCCATCATTTTCCTGCCTATTTGATCCACTTTTTCATTCATGTCAACACCTTTCCTCCCTGGCTCAATAAAGCAGATGCAGAAAGCTCCTTTGATAGAGCGCTCAATTGCTCTGTGATCACAATCCAGATTTTGAAAATTCCCCACGAATGAAGAAAGAAAAGGCATCAGTTGAGGAGGAAAATGGTTAATATATATATCGAGCTCCTAAAGTTTAAATTCAGGTACTGCGTGTACAATGTTATGAACACCCTGACCCATGAAACTTTTACATTCTGTGCCAAGAAACTGTTGGTTCCTGTAAGGTACAGCATTCAACATTTCAGATTCAGGTCTCAAGAAGCAGAGATGTCTTATAAGCAGCACTTTACTAACAGCTTAGCATCTGTGCACAATGTCTGCATTGAACGACCTCATTTCACTAGTAATGATATCACAGTTTATCATCACAGTTGTCTGACATGAACAAGTGTCCTTTTCTATTCCATATATTTTGCTTTACAATTTAAGTATCTGATGAGGGTGGTAACTTTTTCCTAACTCATTTAGTTAATAATTGCAACAAAAAAAAAAATGAAAAGCAAGGTGAGTGAAGGATGTGATGACAATCTCTGCAGTAGCTATGTTCTGTTTATGTGAAATATTCCAACTTATTCTTGTGGAGTAGGTTTGGTCAGATAGCAATAACCAAATGACTTGCCAATGTAACTGGTGCAACTGGTATTCTACGAATGCATAAGGAACACATGGACGACTTCCTTTTAGGATAAGATGATGCTTCTTTCACTAGCTTTTGTGGTATGTGGCTTCCAATAGCAATTGATTGGCAGTTATATAAATCTTGCATGTATATCCTTCCACAATTCTTAATATTCTTATACCCTTCAGAGTTCATCTTCTATACCCTTCAGAGTTCATCTTCTGTTTTCAATTCAAAAGATTTGATAATTCTGTAAAGAAATCATAAAACCCTCTGAATCATTCAGTGAACCAAAGCACCAAGTAATAGGGAAAACTTTTTGAAAGTAAAGTATGGCAAAACTTCCTAACAGAACTAAGAGTTAAAGGTGATAAAAAGTTTCTGTGGTATATAAATTCTTTAACGGTAAGGGGAAGTGTTGGCTGAATCCCTTTCTTTCATGAGGCTTTCATTCTATTCTGTATTTCTGGTTTGTTCTTGGTGCCCATTTGAGCAAACGTACACACAGTTTCTGGAAATTCAGAATGGACACTGATGCTTTGGACTTTACATATATTATGTGTTAAAGAGGGTACACATGTACATGACTTAACATACTATGAACATAACAGAGAGAATAACAATACAATAAAAAATTAAGAATTGCAAAAGGACACAAACTTCTGGAGAAATCAGATAAATGGTGCTATAGAGGAATTCAGTTATTTCACCTTTATTATTTGAAAAAATAATATTAAGTGATTAAGTAAAGATATTGAAAGTCAAGAAAAATATCTTAAGCCAGCCAGATGGCATCGTCCACAATGGCGGTTTGTTTATGAAGGGTTTGGACTTCAAGTTATACCAACAAATAGAAAACTAAAGATAAACGATGAAGTATAATTGACCTCCAATTATTATGTTAGTTTGAGATACTGAAGGCATTTGGTAATCTCTCATATGTAGCTTCTAGATCTGTGCTGTCCAATAGCCAATGTGGCTTTTGAATTTAAATTAATTAAAGTTAAATAAAATTAAAAACTCAGTTCTTCAGTCACACTGGGCACATTTCAAGTGCTCCATAGCCACACCTGTCTCATGGCTACCATATTGGACAACAAGGAACACTTCTGGCATTGCAGAAAATTCTGCTGGACATTGCTGTGGAGGTGTTTCCCTTGAATTTCTTGTCCTTGAGGAAAGAAAGAGAGAAGGTTTGGTAGCTCTTGGCATAGCCAAACATTTTTTTAGGCTCCATGGAGTAGTGAAAAGAATACCAGCTGACATGGCTTTGAATTCCCACTAGGTTATCTTGAGGAAATCACTTCAACCTCCATGAGTCTCAATTTGCAATTTTGGAAAATAGAAATATTTTTGTCTTCTCTTCCTTGGAAGATTATTATGCAGACTGATTAAATGTACAGATATGTGGACTTTTAAAGCCTTATGTCAGTGTAACCCATATAAAGCACATCTATCTATTGGTCCAGTACCACAAAAATTTGCATTCAAAGGAAGAACAGTTCATCAATCCAAAAAGCATTCAAAGACAATCAATTCAATACATTTCTTGAGAAAGTGCTAAAGGAGAATGCATTCAAAACACACAGCAAAGTTGCTTAAATTCCTTTTTGCCCATCTTAATATTTCCTCTAATATTTGCCCCACATGACAACTGTTCCAACTATTTCTCCTCTCCTGGGCCAAAGTTGCATGTGTACATCCTTCAATCTGCTCAGTTCTGTATTACAGAGAGTCACTTAGCTTCTCTAGCTTCTTCTGATTTTCCATTTTATTCTTTACAGCACAGGGAGGCCCAGGAGCTGACCTGTAGGCTCCTCTTTAGCAAGCAATATCTCAAACATAAATAATTTCATATTTATTTTATCCCTATAACACAGGTGTAAGGGCTGTGGCATTAAAATATAAAAATACAAGGAACTTAACTTTAATTGTAAAACTTTGCAAATGCAGACTATATAAAAGGAATAAAATTACTTTCGATTATTCTAATACCCAGATAATACATATTCTCAAATTAGTATAAGTTGTCGGTTTTTGGCAAAAAGAATTCTTGTATTATTTCCTCGTGAAGGAGTATAAATTCGGTAATGTCCCTAGGATTATTGCCCATTTGAGAAAAAGTTTTGCTAGAATCTATGCCTTGGTTCAAGACACTTTCATTCCATGATAAGAAATTAATATTTAAACAAAACTGAAAACTAGATCCTATGATTATGGTTTCTTCCTCTTGGGAAATGTTCTTTTGCTTTGCGTTTCTTCAGGCAATTTCCTGGTGTTTGATTACAATGTGCTTTAGCAATTCCAAAAGATTGCTCCTGCTTTAATTTTACCAGCCCCACCCCACTTGTGGCATCAGCATTCATACACCAGAATCACAGAAGGTCATCTAGTCCGACCTCTGCATTTTACAGATAAGAAAACTGAAGCTTAAAAACATACTAATCTTCCTAGTGCCAAAACTGGGCCTTGAACTTAAAATGTTTGTTCCAATTCTCATTGCCTATACCCCTTTGTCAGCAATCAAGGCCAACCAAACAGTTTAGAAAGCACAATTGATCTCAAAACTAACTGTATTTGCTGTATTGACTATTACTCTGTGCTGTAATATGGAACCCTGGCTCAGTCTTCCTCTGGCATGTTGCTGACTTCAGAATGCTGCTATTATTACAACCACCAGTGATTTCAAGGCGTAGCTATTGAGGGTTCTTTATTTGGTTTTGCACATCTCCTCTCCTCCACCTTCCCCCATCTGTGGCCATCTACGCTAGCAGTACCATTTATCTTTGCCGTTTAAAATTGTTTTGCCTTTGTTTCATTTCTTCCCAAATGTACTGGAAAACGAATACTCTTTATAGCAGGTTTTCTTACCACATATATAGTCACAATTTTTATTTGCTCTTCAACTATTTGAACATTTTTATCCTAAGGTTTTTTGACCAAATATTGTGAGGACTGGGGTATTACCAGTTATATTCTGCTATTCCCTTGCGTCTGCAAAGCATTTTACATTTTACGGAACACTTTGATCCATCCCCTCATTTTTTCATCATTGTTCACTCTATTCACTTAAATATTTATTGAACACCTACTGGAACCAAGTTACTGTGCTAGATCTTGTGGTATATTGTGATAAATATAAACAATGAGAGGTCACGCATGTAAACTGATAATTATGACATGATGAAATCCTCAAACCAAACTTTGCAAGGAGATAGGATCAATATTACTCTATCAATTTCCAATCCCAATTTTCTATTCTGTTTAAATAAGGAACTGTCAAGTATTTGCCTGAAGAATATTTCTGAAATATAATATGTCATTGCACATCTCTGTTGTTTGCTCTATTTAAAAGGATCCATTAATCTCATTTAAGAGAAGAAAAGTTACTTAAAGTTGTCCCTGACCCAGGGAGACTTTCCAGTTCACTTGCATTCTTACTGATTAGATGCAATAGTTGAAGCTTGACTTTCTAGCACCAATATTTCTATTGTGGCTTTTTGAATTATCAACATCACTGCTTTAAAATATTCAGAAGCAACAGTGTATCATAGGAGCATTTGCACTTTAGGTGTGTGTGGTTTTCGTGTCATTTATTGGACTATCTCAGCTTTTCGCAACCTGGGCTTTATTGACATTTTAGACATTCTTTGCTTCAATGGTGTGGGGGGTGGGTATGTGCATTGTAGGGCATTTAGCAGCTTCTGTGGTTTTTGTTGATGGTAGCATGCACACATGTCCCCTACCTTGTGACAACTAAAGATATTTCCAGATATTGCCAGTGTACCCTGGGGTGCAGAGGTGAGGAGAGAGATTGTTCAAAATCGTCCCTGGTTAAAACCACCATATTATCTAGTGAGCAAAATATATCAAGTCAAAAAAAAAAAAGATGTTTCTCTTTCTCTTGTCATTTAATCTTCATCCTAGGTAGGTTTTCATTTATAAGAAGTCTAGAAATCAGAAACTTCGAATTAGAAGGAACCACCAAAGTCACACACAGTTCAACTCAACCCAACGTCATCCTTATCTATTTCTCCATTTCTCAGTTTTACAAATTTATTGAAAGGAGATTGGAAGATTGATTATCTCTGGGAACTGGGGAATTGACTTTTCCTTGGCTAGAGATAAGGCTGTTTGGTAGTTACGCTCCGCTGCTGTGGTAGCCGCCACAGCGATCTTTGCATTCAGTGTGGGGACTTGATACTGAAATCATGCGTCACTATCTCAGACTTTGCTTTGGGGAGTTTTGTTTGGAGCATGTCACACATCTACACATCTTGTTCTTTAGTCTTTGCCTCAAAATACATCTTGAAGTTGAAGCTCAGTACGTCTAATTTTAAGTATACCTGGATGAACATTCTCTTTCTGCTTTCAATTTCTGAAAGGTTTCCTGTTTGCATCAACAGAACATTCTCTTCCATGACCTAGTCAGCTATGGGTTTATAGCGGTCATAATGATATTAATTTTTTATTGTCCTTCATTGGAAAAAAAAAAAAACCCTTTGTCCTAAATAATAGAAAATTAGAAGTTTCAGAGTTAGAATGTTTAAATCTGTGAAGCCAAAGTTTGAACTCATTTGATGTGCCTTATGTCAGTTTTCCTGTAGGGTCAGTAACTTCCTACGGATAACTCTGAATTTGATCAGTTTATACTGGTGTCTATTTTGCACCAATTGGAAAATTTTGTGAAATTATACAAAGACAGCCCCTTAAGAATATTCCCAGAAATAAGAACAAATCCCCAACTGGAATATCAGGCATCCTTTATCTCTTTTCCTAAAAGACCAACCCAGACTTTGAAAGCCTTCATAATTACTTACTACAAATTGCTAATATGGAAACACGATTGGAAACCTTGATTACAAAGTCTACAGCTATAGAATATTGACAAGCACACCCGGAGAGAGGTCAGGGAAATCAGAAAACTTTGACCTTGGAGGCCCTCCAATGTATGCATAATTTTCTATTCTACCACTGCTGTATATCAGACAACATGGTATTACTTCTTAAGGTTTTGATTCGGTTGATCTTCTAGCTTCAACTTAAACTGTAGCACATCTGCCTAGTTATCACCTGGTGTAACTTTTAAGCCATCCAATGCCCACTGCTCTCTCAATGATTGTTGCAGAGAAGATGATAATTATTAAAGTAAAATCACATAATTTCAGGAACTGATTTTCTATAACAAGTTTATGGAATATATCATCATTGGTTTCTCAATATTATTATGAATGACCAAATTAATATCTAGAGGATTAAAATGCTCAAAACTTGTTATTATTCTAAGGTAGTTTTCAGCTCACTGTTTATGCTGAAAGATTCTATGTTGCTTTAGATCTAGGATAAAAGGCCAGAAAAAAAATTACATGCAAATCATAAGCTGGAACTCAACTTTTTCTAATTTCAAAGACTTATTAACATTTGAAAATAACTCAAAGAATTTCTTTTTTAATGAAATAAAATTTAAAAAATTGACTTGGCAGATAGTGATCTTCTATTCATTTTGATTCTGATTGAAAAATCTCTTCATCCCACTGGAGTTTTGATTTTTAACAGAAGTCTCTCTTTTTCCTAACATTACAAAACTATGTATTCATGACCAAAGTATCACTTACCAACCATGCAGCCATAAACCTTCTGTGCCTATCCAACAAATACATACCATGAAACTAATTTTAAAGGTTTGCTGTGTGGTCAGAGGTATAAACAGAGGAATAAGTGAATGGAGTTGATTTGTAGAAAAAAGTAAAGATCTAAGTGTACCGTCTAGGCAGAGTTTTCAGCTTCTTCAGAGCAGTGTGCAAATAAATATTAAATAGGGTCAATAAATATTAAATAGGTCATTCAGACATTCAGACACAGGAGCACAGATTCTGCAAGTAATGCTAAGGGACACACATGTGACATACAGAAGCCAAGGATGTGCCCATTGAGTCTTAAACGCAGCCATCACCCACCTGTACGTCTTCCATGGCATCAGTCCTAACATCATGCCAGCCCTTGCTCTAGGGAATTGGGTTATTTATGGTCAGGGAATGACCAAAAAGAGACTTTCCATTTATCTCCCTCTGACTTAAAAGGCACCATCATGTTCTTTGCTTCTGTTTTTACCGGAGACCATGAGCCAGCCAACCACACATAGGCAATAAAATAAAATAAACACAATTTTCCTAAGGAAAGGATAAGAGAGGATACTTTCTTCTGTGGTCCCACAGCTGGATCTCTGGGAAGTTTGCCCGTACTCAAGTGCTATTGTCTAGACATTGTGGAAAAGCCTAAGAAACCATGTTAAAGGTAGTTTGAACAAAAACATACTCAGATTGTCCTATGTATAGCAGGAAAATAAAAACTCAAATTAAGTGTCCTTCGACAAGCTACTCTGAAAATAACATTAAGCAAAATCAGAGCTTCACTTGCAAGGAAATGTTAAAATCATTTTAGGAAATCAATGAAGTCTCTTTAGACGCAGACATTTTGTGTATCCTGTAACTCAGTCTTGGGGCCCTAGCTGGGAAGAGGGCAAGTCTTTTCATTGGTGGTCAAAACAAATCTCTCATTTGCCTGATTTGAGGCATTTGGACAGTGCCTGGGAAGTACATTATTTTCAGGGGAAAAAAGGAGACAGCCTTTTTTTACATGCCAGCTGGGATCATGGGAACTTCAAATGCCAGGAATTTACTACTGTTTCTGGTAATTCTGTTTGTAGTCATTTGAAATGTTGAAGTGTGAAAAAAGAAGTTGGGCATTTCGGGGGGAGGGGGCTCTGTCCGTGTTCTATGCCAATTGCACCAGCGTGCAGAATATTTGCAATGCATTTCAAAGTGGATATAATTGTACCCTTTGTAGGAATCACAAAGCTCACTGTGGTGCTGCTTAAAGAGAACACAGAGGAAAATCTGACCCTGTAAACCCAGTCCCCCGCCAAACAAAAGGAAAGACTCTGTGGCTAAGAACAGAACACCACCAGTTATTTCTCACTGTTTTCAAAATCCCTGTATGCCAAACCAAGGACGTGTCTTTCAGGTGAAGGTTAACTTTGCAGAGGTTTTCCAAAACTTCATTAAAATGGGGCTTGGAAAACTGAGCATTTTGAATTGATTCCAGTTCTCTGGGCATCATTCGTATTTTCTCTGCCATGTCAATGAGACATTCCAAGGCTGCATTCTGTCATGCTAAAATAACATACACATACTTCCCGATGACCTTCTGTTGGACGTACCTGAGCCTGCAAATGTAAAAACGATTGTATCTGAATTTGCACTAATGATGTCTGCGAGCAAAGGAAGTGTGACCTCTGTTGGAACCTTTGGTTCAAATTCAGTAATTCAGATGCTACATACTTCTGCAAGCTTCCTGATTATTTTCACTGTAAAACTAATTGTCTAAGTTTGAATGTATTTCCTTATAGTCCGTTAATTTGCCATCTATCTTTTACCTGGGGACCATTATGATTGCAATAATTCATTAATGTTGTCTTCGCACAGCTTCTCAAACCAAGTTTTTCTGCAATTCTTCTGGTTATGCTTTCAGTGTGTGGGAAATATTTTTTTTTCCTAGTAATAATTTGCTAAGAAATCCATTGTATTGACTGCCACAATGACCACAATTCAACTTTAAAAGTATGGAGGCTGGTGGTGACCAAATGTTACCTGTGTTCTTGCTGTTGATTGCTTGTTTTAAAATTAAATCATGGGGTTTTTTTTTTTCACTTTCAGTTGGACTCAACAAATTTGGGATTTTAGGAAGGGGAGAAGGGAGCTCTTTGTGTGATACTGCTGTCGTATTTGACTACATATTAAAAACAATAAATGAGCATTTTGTTTTAATTTCTTAAATACCTTGTACTTCAACATACTTCTATTTCCTTTCCTCCATTAATTTTCAAAACCTTTTACCTATCATGGAGGAAATTCTGTGTGCAGAGTCCAGAGCCACAGGGCTAATGGCATGATAGAAAATTCTTTTGCTTCTAAACTTTTCCTGGTGTGGGGACTGATACCAATAGAGTGGGCTGTAGGAAACAGGATGCAGGATGTCACGCAGTGCAACTGGGTAGAAACTTCATCCCCTGCCCCCAACCACAGCACCCAAGTGTTGAATTCTCCTGGATCAGGCAGATGGGATTTTAGCTGCCACCTTAAACCCCAGTTCTGGAATAAGTCAAGGTGCTTCAGTTCAGCTCTTGCCTTGGTCACTAGTCTTGCTTTATAAACTCCTCTGATTTTCCAAATGAGTTTCTGAAACTTCTCTATTATTCCATCTCTCTTTTTCCCAAACTGGAAATGATCGTACCTAATTCTCAGGAAGTTTTGGATGTGTGCCTCAGGTGATTTATGTGGAATGTATGAAGTAAGATGTCTCCAATTCCAAGTATTCCTTCCCTGTTTCCTAATCTTCCACTCTTGGACTGTCCTTTTGACAACACCAAGTACACGAAGGCCTGAACCTACAACCAAGAAGCACACGGTACCTGGATCTATCGGGAATTCCAGTCAGGGGCATTCCCTGAGCAAGCAATTGCTCTGTGCAATTCAATTATGATTTTTTAAAAAAACCTTACCTCTGTATGCATCTTTTGGACTGTATCGATTAAACTTTGATACCATGGAGTAAATTCAGAAGTGCAATTTTAAATGGTGTGAATTGTCTTTATGATGCCAAGAAAGAAAAATTATTAATGCGAATCATGTAGCTTTCCCCAGCAATAGAAAAACATCAGGCCAATGCTTTTAAAAATCTTTTCATGGATGCCATCTCTTTAAATACTGCTATGGAAATGAACCTGAATAAGATAGTATAAAGAAAAAAATGCTAATGACAATCATACACCTCTTAAATTACCTTTAGATTTATCTCTTTATAAATCTGGAAACCAGGTCTTCTCCCGGGCTCCCTCTTCCAAAGCACTGTTTTCAGAATCAGATTTTTCTGATATACAGTTTGGAATTTTTCCCCCTGAGTTTGGGGGGAAAAATTATCAAACATTTATTAAATGACTCTCCCATGCTATGCAGTGTGCTTTAAACCACAGCTACAAAAAAAGAAAAAGACAAGGTCTTTGCTTTCGGTTAGCCTACAGCGTAAAGGGGGAGACAAATTTTTAAATAAATATGCCAAACCAAGGATTGTAGGTTCCAGGACAGAAATATTAATATTTATACAATACAGTGAAATGGCAGAAGAGGGAAGAGTTAATTCTGTATGGAAAAAGCCAGGAGCTCTTATAAAGCAGCTGGTGTTTGAATTTGATCTTGACAGGTGAGCAGGCCTTCACCAGACCACAGCCCGGGCTGCCCAGGGAATAGGAGGACCATGTACATAGGGGCCGAGAAGGAAAGAAAGGAGAGGAGGGCCTGGAAGCCAGGAAGGCCAGGGAGTTGATGACATCCACGACTTTACAATTTACCTTTGAAGCAATAGATGAATTTGAAAGCTTTGAAGCACCCAAACTCTTCCAGAACAATCACCCCTTAGGCAGAGTAATGGATGAATGGCAGGGGAGAAAGCTAGGAGGCTGTTCTGGAGATGACGGCTCAAATCCAGCTACTGCACCATGGTGACTCTCCCTCCTTAGTTCTCTGATCTGCTGCCCATACTCAGTCCTCTGCTAATAAACCCCAAGCCCATCGGCATGTATGCAATGCCCTTCTTCCCTCGCAACCAGTTCTTCCAGCAAAGCATATTTTTCCTTGTCCCCAAGGTCATGGGATAACACAATAGGACAGATTTTCATGTGAAATCAGCCAAGCCAGCGCAGGTATACCCATTGCTTTGTGCAAGAACTCTCATTTTCTAAAAACACAGGGCAACCCAGGCAACCAGCACTGCCTGGGGTGGAGGTTAACTTTCCCCAGTGATGACCGTAAAACAGGAAAACCACACATTTCGCCAATTTCCCTCTGGCTATTAGAGACTTACTGTTAATTAAACTACTTGGGATTTGGGTGGAGAGGTTTGAATTTAAAGTGTGGTCCCTGAAGTAAATGACCTAACCATTTCTTTTCTTTTCTTTTTTTCAAGGTTAGTGCTTAACTCATCAGGTTGCCCTCAGAATTAGTGACTTAGTAAATGCTCAGCTGAGAGTATCTAGGGTTATTACAAGGCTCAGCAAATCCAAATGAAGTAAAAGAATCGGAAAGATCAAATGGTTTCACTTTGAGTTGGGGACCAGAGGCCTGGTGAGGCATCCACCGTGGGGACAGTCAAATGTCTGCAAAGGGCAGAATTAGACTTCGGATCCGGTGGGGGTCTGAATATCAAGATTGACAGAAGCTAAAGACAAAGTCTCCAAGATTTGAGGCCGTCCACAGCAAGAGGATTTCAAAGGGTGAATGCAAATTGCCTCTGGATAATTTGGAAGTGTACTGAAGTGTTTCAGAGCTGTCTGAGGAAGCAGATAAACACCTGATTTAGTCATCAGGGAAATTATGAAGATGTCGGTCATAACAGCCGCCAGTTGGCTCCCATGACTGGCTCTGTGTCTAGAGATCACACCCTTGTAGTTCAAGTGCGCTGGCACTGGGAGAGATTGTAGCTTGTGCCTTGGAGATGTAAGGAGCTGATAGAAGAACAGAAACTAACAAGTCTGTTACCCTTGAGGCCTCCCATTTACAGGGAGCCAGATTTCATACGCACGCTCCACTACCATGGGGTGCAGTGTGAATACAGGGAGGGCAGATCAGAATGCAGAAATAGAGAAAAAATAGATGTGTGTATGGGGAACTACTGTCTCCGCTGATGCTGATTTCTCAGCTCTAGGCAGTGGGTATGTAAACAAATGTCATCTACACATCCGCTTCTCCAAGTCTGAATGTAGGGTTATGGTTTTTGGAAATTTCAAAAATGTGCCAAGGAGAGAAAAAAATCAATGAGAGTCCCCTAGAGCTTGCAACACCAGAACAGGAGGAAACCCCACCCGCCACCTAGCGATGGGCCTGTTATTTTCTGTGACTTGTGATCACTTTGAAGACACGCAGATGTACTTGGCCTCCCAAAGCAAATATGCTTTAGAAATGCCAGCATCTCTTGATAAATGCAAATTGACCTCTTTTTAACATCCAATACTCTAATGGCTGCAACGAACTTTACTTAAAGCCTTTGAACTTCTCCCAGATAGTCCCCTGGAATTTTTTTACAGTAAACTTGACAAACATTTTGGGGTTGCAGAATCATATCGAGCTATTTTTCTCCCTGGAATTTCTTTGTACAATTGCAATTTAGATCTCTCTCCAAAAAGATTCATTGTGGCGTGACTCTTGGTACAATGTGGAGCAGATTTCGTGTGCTCGAGTTTGGCTGTAAGCCTGGAGGATGGGCCGCATAAATTATTCTAAATGCCAGAGAACCTTGCATCTTACTTCTTTCTAGAATGTTTTAAATCTGCGTCAGGATGCCTGGAAGTGAGAGACTGAACAAGCAGGAGCGCATTGCAAAAAGAGAAATAGCGACTTACAGAAAAAACGAAACATCCTTTTTGCAAAACGGTGTTGTTTGGAATTTGATTAGGTGTCATCTTCTTGAGGAAAGGGATGTTATTAGAACCAGACTGGATCCCAGCAGGTTAAACAGCAATAAGGCAGATAAGAAAGGAGCAGCCCTATTAGAGAGAAATGTTAAAACAGGGGCGTTGATATCACAGGAGACCCCCCACCCCAGTTGCCTATAACGCAATAAGCCCTGGCAGAGGGTGTGCCTGGAAGGGGGGAGGGAGCCAGGTGGGGTTCCTATTGTTTTGCTTTACAGCTTGATAGACACTTTAGAGAGGCCCTGGGACGGGAATTCACTTACTTCTGACAGATCGCTGTAGTCAGTTTGATTTCCTTGACATAAAATCACAACATATACCTGACCTGGCACTCACCGCTCAGAGCCATGAAAACATTCAGCTCCCCCTAAAACTGGAAGGAAGGTCCAGTGGAGACTGCTCTCTGCCCCTTCCATAAACATCAAACCAGGACCTTCCTAATCGAAAAAAGCTAGCTGAGAAGCATCTGCTTGCACTTTGACACGCGTCAGTTTCCTGAGACAAATTTTCTCTCTCTGCCAATAACACGTCAGGCTGTCTGATACCTACCCATGTAATAATTAAGGAGATAAGCTCCATGACATAGCACAACTGACCTCTCAAAGCCTGGGTTTCTTCATCTATGAAATGAGGATAAAAATTGTACCTACTTCCCAGCATTACTATGGCAAAGAAATGATCTGACATATTTAACTTAGTGTTCTGCGATAACATAATAACAGTTAGCTATGCTATCATTAGAGTTGCCTGTGAAAGATGCGCTGATTTTAGTAGTAAAAATGCTGTCTTAGTCCTTGGGAAGATAAATTTAAGGCAAAAAGCAGAGAGAAACAATGAACTGGATGAACAGATTGCAAAATAAGCAATTCAGACTAGAAATTGCCTGGGAGGAAGACTACTTCCCTTTCGGTCCTGTTTCTCATTCTCCATTTGAGTCTAAGTCAGGATTATCTTTTCTTCATTCTAAGATATGAAAAAGCAAAACAGAAGGGAACTTTAAATGCTAAGCAATTAACAAGTGAGCATTAAATATCAAAACGCAAGTCTGTATTAAGAACAGATAGTAGGTTATAGAATTTAAACAGATACCTGCCTCGTTTATCTTTATTCGTTTACTCACTGATGTATAGTTTTACAGAAAAATCAAATAAGGTTTCCGAGTGTTATTTTTAAAACTATTTTTGTTTCCGTATCTAATTTCTCAGTTTGTAAAATGGAGAAAATATTTCCAACATCCCAAAGTAGTTTAAAAGAAAATTCCTAAGATGTAAAATGTTTTAAGCTTGTGCAGACAAACTTTATATCGATAGCCTACGTCACAGACTCCAGCCTCTGAACTTTCACACCCACAGAACATTTCTGACACCAAATGTGTGGCGGGTTTTTCCCACACCAACCAATTCTCCAACTCTCCAGATGGCAACGGGGTGCCCCATCATTCAATCCAATTTTGACAGGCGCTACACAGAGTGAGCTCACACCCCACAGGCTGAGAGCTCAGTCTCACAGGACCTACCCCCACCACCACTGAAGATACCAATAGTCAGTCTCAGGGGACCCATATTTCTAACTAACCAGGTATGAATTGGGGCTCCCCATGATACCATCCTCAGGTTCAATAGTTTGCTAGAACAGCTCACAGATTTCAGGTCAACACTTTACTTAAGGTTACCAGTTTATTATAAAAGATACAACTCAGGAATAGCCAATGGAAGGGATGCATGCGGTAGCACATGGGGGAGGGGCACAGAGCTTCCGTGACCTCTCGGGGTCACCACCCTCCCTGTACCTCAATTCATTACCAGTCTGGAAGCTCTCAGAACCCCGTCATTCAGGGGTTTTTATGGAGCTTTCATTACAGAGGCATGATCGATTACATCATTGGCTGTTGATGACGGACTCAATCTCTGTTCCCTCTCCCCTCCCTGCCCGTTGTCGAGCTGGAGCTCCAAGTTCCAACCCTCCAATCATGCCTTGCTCCTCTAGCGACCCGCCCCCATCCTGTGGCTACCTAGGGGCTTACCACGAGTCATCTCATTGAAACAACAGATGCTCTTATCATGTCCATCACTCAGGAAATTCCCAGGGATTGGGGAATTTTGATATCAGGAGCCAGGACAAAGATCAAATATATATTTCCTGTTGTGTGACACAGCCTTAGTGAGTCAGGGACCTTTGCCATCTCCTTCTGCTGTGACACATGCTCCTTCTTGAAACAATAAGAATGCGTGTGCACAGAGACCCCCATCACTGGGAAAGGAACTCCAAGGAGATGTCTCTTCATAACGTGGTGAGTAGACTCACTAGGGTGTAGCAAACAAAACACACTTGTCAGCAGACCCTCTAACTCAGGGACTGAATTTTCATGTGCCGTGTATTTTATTTTGAAGATTCAGTCAGTGTATGTTTTCTGATCCCCTTCCGTGAGCCAAGTACCAATTCACATGCCGGAAATTTAGTGACGTGTTTTTTCCCACATAGTTATATAGCGTTATTCTTGTACCAGGCACTGGTCTATGCACTGTACAGGTTTGAAGTTATTGAATCCAGTTATTATCCCTCTGAGGCAGGTGCTTTTATTATTCCCATGTTACAGAAGAGGAAAGCGGGAACTTAGTGGTGGAGCAATTGGTCTGCGGTCACCCAGCAATTCAGAGGCAGAGATCCGATGCAAACCTGGGATCTGTGCTCTTGGCTGCCTTTGGAACAAAACAATGAGAGAAATGAGAGAAATCCCTGCCCTCGTGTGTTTATAGTCTAGTGGGGAGAGACAATGAAACAGTTACCTAAGTAATATGTATGTACTAACCAAAGGAAGTTAGAAAATAAATGCTAAGTAGAAAAATAAAACACAGAAGAAAGATCGGTAATGTTAGAGAAGCCAATGTCTCATTTTTAAACAGGTAATCAGGAAAGGTGACATCTGAGTAATGATCTAAGAGTGTTTCAGACAAAAGGTACAGCAAGTACAAAGGCCGTGCAGAATATTCCAGCATGTTCAAGAAACGGCTTGGATGTCAGTGTGGCCAGTGAAGAGTGAGTTAGGGGGAGAATCCTACGGAGATCAGAGGAAAAATGAGGGCAAGTGTGATCCCAGGTGAGACAGAAAACCAGAGGAGAGTTCAGAGCAGTCGAGGGAGAAGACCTGACTTCTAACTGAAAAGAATTACTCTGCCTCCTGGGTGGGTCCAGGACCTGAGACAGGGAGACCAGTCGGGAGAAAGATGCCTGGATGTCCTAAGATTTAGAGGTTCTTGTGGTGGCAGGACATAACGCAATGACGTTATGATGGAGGCTGAACTCTTTGTCACAGCTCCCAAGGGGAGAAGGCTGACAGGCAGGGCCCCTGTCCTTGTACCCCAGGACAGAGCAACTGCAAGCTGAAGCCAGAGGGGACAGTTTATGTGTGGCAAGTGGGTGAGAATAGGTAGTTTCTGGGCTCCCTGTGGATTAGCTAATTTGAGTAATTTTGAGGGGTCCAGAACATGGAGGCTGTTCCTAGTTGTCAGGCACCTGGGCCTGGGGCAATTCGGGTGAGTGTATGGTGGTCTCAAGTGTGAGCCCATTAAGGGCAGCAGTGGGGGCGTGAACTTAACCAGCTATTCAAAAAAGGGAACTGACCAGCCTCCAGCCAGGGCCTCAAAAATGGGTCAAGACAGCACGTAACACAAAAATACAAACAAACTATGCATATTACAATGAAGCAGTGAGGATGCTGAGAATTTGGTCAGGTGGTGGCTATCTTTGAAGGGAGAGCCATTAGGGTTTGCTAATGACTTAGAAATGGGATGTGAGAGAAAGAAGAGTCTGCAGGAACTCTAGGGTTTGGGGCCTGAGTCTGGAAGAAAGCAGTTGCCGCTCAGATGGCCAAGACCACAAATTGAACAAGTTTGTAAGGAAATGTTAGAAGCTCAGTTTAGAACATTTTGTGTTTGAAGTGTCTTATTTTTAAAAAATAAGACAAATAGTGAAGTCATTGAACAGAAAATGAATTTACGGGTCTGAAGTTCAAGAGAGATGTCTGGACTAGGGACATAAATTTGGGAGTATCGGACATAAATATGGTATTTAAAGCCACAGCACCCAATGAGATCATCCAGGAAGTGAATGTAGGTTTAAAAAAATGTGGCCTAAAATAAGGTACTATTTTGACCATCAGATTAAGAAATTGTTTAAAAACAGGCATGTCATGTTTTTCAGAGCACAGTGCAACAGTTGTACCAATTTACACCATAATTAGGAAAATAACTGGGTCAGACTTTTTGGAAAGCAACTTAACATTATCTAAAAGGAATCTTTATGCAAAGTCTATATAATTAAATTCAGCATTTCCTCTTCCAGGAGTCTACCCTGAAGAAATAAGCAGAAATGTAGACAGAGCTTTCTATACACAGATGTTCTCTGCAGGGTTATTTATATTAGCAAACAACTGAGAGAAAATTCAGTTTTGGACAAGGAAGATTATTCAATAAATGATGAGCCTAAAAGCAAGTGGATATTGTGGCCCCCCAAAAAAGATATTCAAAAGTATATTTAAAAGCATGTGAAAGTCTGCATAATACCACATTAAAGAAAGCAAGATTTTTTTTCCTCATAACAAAACTAGTAATTACCATTGATTGGATACCTACTATGTGCAAAGAACTATGCTAATCATTTATGGGTGTTGTTTTTCATTCCATAAAACAGGCATTTATGAGAAAGCAGAAGCTCAGAAGATTAATTGATCTAACCATATTTTGTTTGATATTAGCACATCTGGGAACTGAAGGAAGCGAACAAGACACACACAGGGAAATCAGATGACCTCTCCTAAACACTTCTGTGCCCCTAAGGAATCTTCTGAGTCCACTATGAAAATAGAGTGCAAACCATGAGTTTATGAATTTTTTTCATAAAGGGGGATTCTAAGAGTGACAGCAAAACAAAGAAGTAAGCACTAGTTTCCTCATTTATGTAGAATTCATTTTCTTGTAATTTCATAATTCTGACTACTCACCTATAAAGATAAGGGGAGCTTTAGAAATCCCCAGCACTGCCAGCTACCACTGACCCTTGAGCAACATGGTAGGGATGCCGACCACCCTCAAAGTTGAAAATTTGTGTATAACTTTTAACTCTCCAAACACTTAATTACTAATAGCCTACTGTTGATGGGAAGCTTCGTCAGTAACATGAACAGTCAATGAACACACAGACTAGTATCTACATGTATTTTATGTATTCACGACATACTTAATTTTTTCCCTGTTTCTAGGCTACTTCATGGGTCTGCAAGTTTTTTTTTTTCAAATTGTCACAAATCTCCAAAAAATTTTCCAATATATTTATTGATAAAAATGCATGTATACGTGGACCCACACAGTTCAAGCTTGTATGGTTTAAGGGTCAATTGTATTTTCTTACTCCTTCTGGAGCAGAGTTGATTTGTTGTGATGCAAAAAGGTAAAGGAGTTAAAACATTTCTGGAAAATTTATTTTGAAGAGCACAATCTTGTCCTCCTTCATTCTATAACCCATATTTTTCAAACAGAGTTTTTAAGAGCTTTGTTCCTTTATTGAGGTACCCATGGGATGAAAATTAGTGTGTTTAGCATCCTAATATATTTGTTAATGCAGATGATGTTGGCATGCCACGTGAGCACCTTGGATCGTTGGAGGAGACACTTGAGAAGTTTGGATTAAAACCCAAGTCACACATCCTGTTCCAGACACGCTCACTGTCTGGAGAAGGCAAGCACCTCTCACATACATGTAGTACAGTCATGGCAAGGGCCATAAATGAAGGTGTGTGTAACAAGAACGACAGGGGCAAGGTTTGAAGAAGAGGTATTGGGGGGAAAACTTCACAGAGAAAATGATGCTCACTGTGTCCTGAGGGCTATCAGCAAAGAAGAAAAACACCTCAAGCAGAGAACAATAGAATTTTTAAAAAGGTGGAATAGTGACAATCTCAGAGTGGGCTGGATGCAGAAAGTAGTTCAGCACGGCTGGGATGGAGCTAGACAAAATAGGGCTAACACAGTTAAGGGAAAGATTATTAAACTCTTCACATGCCTGGCAGTCAGGAAACCACTAAAGCTTTTATACGGGAAAAAATCATTAAAGTCTCATTTTATTTGAGTGCCTATGACACTAGTATACATAGTACAGCAGGAAACTTGGTTCAGCAGTCAGGAGCACAGATTGCTTGGGTACAAGTCCTACTAGCTGTGTGACTTTGGCAAGATGCTTACTACTTTTGTGACTCAGCTTCCTCATGGAGAAAATGAGGGAGGTTGATAATAATTATGCATGCCTCCTAATATTGGTCTGAAAATTAAATCTGAAATAGATAAAAGTGCTTGGAACAGGGACAGGCATATAGAATGCACTCCATAAATTTTAGCTATTGTTATAAGTATTTAAAATCTATAGCGCTAGCTACTGTTGCATAACAAATCCCTTCAAAACTTAATTGCCTGAAACAATCATTTATTTGCTCATGGTTCTCCAAGTCGACAGTTTAGCCTGGGCTCTGCTGGGTGGTTTTCACCTGATCCAACCAGGCTAGATTTGCTTGTATGCCTGAAGTTAGCCGTTCCACTTGATCTCTCAACTGGCCAAGGCTTATTCCAATGGCAGTGGCAGAGTTCTATAAGAGAGAACTTAAGCCCAAAAGGCATCCTTAGATCTGCCTTGGACATTACTCACCATCATTTCTGCTGCATTCTGTGGGCCAAAGCAAGTCACAAAGCCAGGCCAGATTCAAGAAGCAGAAAAACAGACTCTACCATTTGATGGAAGAGGCAGCCAAGCCACATTACAAAAAATAAGGATAGAGAAAAAAGGAAAGGATGGTGGTCACTCTCACCATCTCCCACAAGTCTGAAGCTCAGGATAAAGATCGAGATTGGTGATGCTGACTAAGGAGTCATCGACTACAAATAAACACAGCAGAATCTTCAAGTGGACAAGCTCATTGAGAGAGAGAAGAGAAGAGGATTCAAGGCAAAACTTTTATAAGCATCAATTGTTAAGATCGGACAGAAGCAGAGAGAGCACAGTGGGCACCAGGCAAGGTAGAACACGAACATGGAGAATGCAAACTGCCGACGAGATGAGAAGAACGAAGATTCAGAAGTAACCTTTGCATTTAGCAGTAACCCCAGTGGTTTGGCCAGTGGCAGAAGGCAGGTTTGGGTGAGTTGAAGAGTGAGTGGGAAATGGGGACGTCAATGAGCAGGTGCAGACCTGATTGTAAACAGCTTGGTGATTCCAGGGAGGTGAAAGCTAGCACAGTATCTGGAGGAAGATGTGGGGTCCAGGAAGGTATTTTTGATTATGTGGATTCTTTTATTATTTCTTTAAGGATGGGGATCATTTAAGGGTCTAAATGCCAATTAATATAGAGTGAGGACAGAGTGGAAGTTTGAAACTTCAGGAAAGAAGAGATAGTGAGTCTGAAAAAGCAGAAGGAAAATATGAACAAATACATTGATACGTTTGCTGTGCTGCTGTAAACATTTGAGTGCAGATATCTTTTATATAGAATGTCTTTTTTTTCCTTTGGGTAAATACCCAGTAGTGGGATTGCTGGATCAAATGGTAGTTCTACTTTTAGTTCTTTAAGGTATCTCCATACTTCTTTCCATAGAGGTTGTTTTTTTCACAATTGCAAAGATGTGGAAACAACCCAAGTGCCCCTTGATACATGAGTGGATTAATAGAGTGTGGTATATGTATACCATGGGGCACTACTCAGCCATGAAAAACAAGGTGAACTAATACCTCTTGTATTAACCTGGTTGGAGCTAGAGCCCATTCTTCTAAGTGAAGTATTACAAGAGTGGAAAAACAAACACCATATGTACTCACCGTTAAATTGGTACTAATTGATGAACACTAATGTGCACATATAGAAGTAACATTCATCGGGGATTGGGTGGGTGGAAGGTGAGGAAGGGAAGGGTAAATTCACACCTAATGGGTGCAGTGCGCACTGCCTAGGGATGGGCACACTTGTAGCTCTGACTTGGGCAGTGCAAAGGCAATTTATGTGTCCAAAGTATTTCTATCCCTGTAATATTCTGAAATTAAAAAAAGAAAAGAAAAGAAAAATTTTAAAAAGAAAAGAATATGTTGAAAGAATAAATGTATTGTCATGTCAAACCATCCCTGATATTGCATTTCTTGTTCCAAACGAAGGTTAAATAACAGTCAAACTGGGATGTTTGTCACAAGACAAACACGGACAACTCTGCAGGAAAAAAATGAAAGGCTTTTCTGCCTTAATCTCATATTATCAAACTAGGCATCACATTATTTATTCAAATAACAGCTTCTCTGGATAAAATTCTGAAGCTCATGTCAAAACAGAAGCAAATGAGCCAAACATCTGCTCTCTCTTCTGGCTTCCCAACTCTGTTTGCATGGAGGACTGACCCCCTACACCTCAGGCCTCAGGGTTAGAAAGATCTGGAAAGTTACTGACTGCATTGACTATCGACCAAGAGAAATCTCTGGCTGCGGCATGGGACATACCATGGTCCTAGTTTGGATTTCCTGAAAGACAAATTCTGAACAAGGATTTATGTGCAAGATGTTTATTTGGAAGATAATCCCAGGAAACACCATGAGAAAGTAGGGATATAAGGGATACAGGGACAGGAAGGGAAGAAAGCCAAGAAAGCATGTGATAATGAGTGGTTACTGCCCTGAGCTCAACCCCAGTGAAGACTCGAGGAGAGACCGCTTGTGGCTCTTCTTGGAGCCGCCCCACCACAGAGCAAGGAAGCTGGGACAATTACCACCAGCTCAAATACCTCATTTGTGAAGGGTCTTTCTTTTCACTTCCACCCTGCCTCTGTGAGGAAAAAAACAAATAGCTTTTCCTCTACAGTCATATCACAACAGTCAGGACAGACGACTTCGGAGACCAAACATACGAATTTCTCCCCACCAAGTAAGCAACCAACAGTGGACAATGGCTCCAATTCGACTCCGACACTATCTGCCTGGCGATAACATCAGGTCCCATAGAATGAGGACTCAGTCCCACAAAACTGACTCCCCTTTGGATGCCAATCAAAAGCCACAGGTAGTTTTACCTGTGCTTCTGACCAACCAGCTATAAATCGGGGTTCCCACGACCCCCTCTTGGGTTTCATTAATTTGCTAGAGCAACTCACAGCTCTCAGACAAACACTTACTTCTGTTTACTGGGTTATTACAAAGGATACAGATGAAGGGATAGATGGGGTGAGGTATAGGGGAAGGGGTGTGGAGCTTCCATGCCCTTCCCAGCTGTGCCACCCTCCAGGAACCCCGACGAGTTCAGATGTCAGGAAACTCTCTGAGTCCCATCCTTTTGGGTTTTTATAGAGGCTTCATTGCATAGGCATGATTGACCAGATCATTGACCATTGGCAATCAACTTAACTATCAGCACCCTTACCACCTAACCTTCCCAATAATTTGTAACGTATTGTTGAAAAATATCTCACATTGGAAAACGCAGGCACAGAGTATGCACTAAGGTGTCTTCAAGAAGCTTGCCCAGTTCAGCTTTCCTCAACCTGATCCCTGCGGGACTCAAGATCTCCTTTATGCCTCTTGCCTGGTCACTTAAGAATATCGTGAACACTGCCTATGCCATTCTTGTCCTGGAGAGTCACAGTCCAAAGTGGCCTGTTAAATGTCATTTCTAGCCTCTCCACTCTCCAGTGGTTTCCTAAAGCACCTGGAATGAAATCCAAAACCCTTATTGTAACCCACATGCATGGCACGCTCTTCCCCCAGCACGTGGGCCTCATCGCTGTCCCTCCCACAAGCCCACCGTGCTCAGGAGAGGGTCTGCACACAGCTCTGGCTGTCCCCTCTGCCAGAAACACCCCTCCTGCCCCTCCAGGCTTGCCTCCTGTGCCAGTGCCTCCCGCAGTCGGCTCATGAGCAGTTTCCTCACAGCTGCCTTCCCTGACTTGCCTGTATTTAGAAGCACGTCCCTTCCCTCTCTAACCCCCCAAAATGCTTATTTTTTTCTTAGCACTATGGCTACCTGACACACTCTGTGTTAGTTACTTGTTTACTAGTGGTCTCCCCAAGAGAATGGCAGAGCCACGAGGGGCAGCTCTATGCCCAGTGCCTAAAAGAGTGCCCAGCGATAGCAGGATGTTGAATTCATTAAAATGGATCAATGAATAAAGGAATGAATAAAATGCCTGGCTGTAACTAGGCGTGATGCTGTCCACTGTTGAGACGTCGTAGCTGGCTCTGACCTGGGGCAGAGGCCGTGGTCAAGGCTGCTTACGTGAAGGCTAAGAGCAGAGAAGAGGGCCCTTCCGTGGACCATGGCTCTGCTGCCTGTAGCCCGGGCCATGCCCTCCCGATAGTCCAGCAATCCCTAACCTTTTTGGCACCAGGGATCAGTTTCATGGAAGACAATTCTTCCACAGACTGGCAGGGTAAGATGGGTTGGGGATGATTCAAGTGCAATGCATTTATTGTGCACTTTATTTCTATTATTATTACACTGTAATATATAATGAAATAATTATACAACTCAACATAATGCAGAATCAGTGGGCGCCCTGAGCTTGTTTTCCTGCAACTACATGGTCCCATCTGGGGGTGATGGGAGACAGTGACTGATCTGACAGGAGGCAGAGCTCAGGTGATGATGTAAGTGGTGGGGAGCGGCTGTAAATACAGATGAAGCTTCTCGCTTTCCCACTGCTCACCTCCTGCTGTGTGGCCTGGTTCCTAACAGGCCACTGACCCACAGCAGTAGGTTCACAGCTTGGGGATTGGGGACTGCAGATTCTTTGACATACGTGGGTCTTGTTAGGTGTTGCCAGACTGTTTATGGTTCCCAGACTGGCCTGCTTGGGCATGGCCGGCTTCTTCCCAGAAGTAAGATGCAGCCTTTGACTCTGGTCTGCCTGACTCCGGCAAGCTCTGAGTCTCCAACTCTCTCTCCAACCACCCAACCAAGGGAATCTCTTCATAGGTCGGTGAAAGCTTTCCTAGTGTTTCTGGCCAATATTCTTTGGCTATCTACAGTTGGGAATTCCATCCCTTTTATCTCACCATGAAAATCATCTAAATGACCCTAAGTGCTTAGGCTTCTGGAAAACAAAATTTGGAAAAAGAAGTATTTTACTTTATGCTAAAACTAAACTAACTTTAGTTTTTTTCTTTGCTACATGCATGATATGAGCTAATGAGCTTAGAGAAAAACCTCTGCTAAATAGAGGGAAGCAAAGAGGCAGTACAACGAGAAGAAAAAAAAGAGATAAATTCATAAAATATATACACATTGCCAACTTGGTCAGATGTTCACCCCATCCTAATAAGCTATGGCCAGAAAAAATTACTTGGTGTAGAGTTTCCAAAGAAAAGGAGGCATGAGGCTGCTTTTACCTAAGTAAGTGTGTGAACACGAAGTTTGGTGTCAAATATTGAAGCTTTGTGGTTCTATGTAACTAATTAATTTCTTACAAAAAACATTTTCTTGTCGTTATATAGCTTTCTAGAAAACTGCCTCTTTTTATCCTTGACATTAGCCTTGTAAATTATTTCTTAAAGGAAAACATTTTTGAAGAAAGCGAACATTCTAAGATACTTTATCTTTTTGTTTTATTTCTTTAAATCTTCAGAGCTGCTTGTTGCTGTTGTTGGTTTGTTCATTCGTTTCTTACTGTTCTCTTAGGGATATCTTAAAAGCTGGCATGGGAGCATCAGATGTTGTTGATAACAATTTCAGTTCAATCCAACCACATTTAAAATACACCCGACTTAAAAAAAATAAAAACAGAACCAAAATCTTTCTGAATCTTTAGTTTTAAAGAGATAGATAAATGATGCATAGCAAGACATATACAGTAGTTAACCCACGTATTTAGGAAGATTTCGGAGATATATTTGTTCATTATCGTTGGCAACCATATTTAAATGACGCAGAAGACTCAAAATACAAATTAGTTATAAAAACAATTTATTTGCTGCTAGAAGGAGGTTGGTTTTGTTGTCATTTAGGTTTGGGGAATAACTAAGGCAAGAAGCACTGATTGTTTTTTTCATTTTTCCACCTCTGTGTTCAGCCTGGGTCATCTTAAATCTACCAAACATGGCAGTTCAGACGCCTTCATATTTTACAGCTGCCATGACAGCTATAAAAGAACATTGTGTTAAATTTAACCTGCAGTTGCCTTTCTCTTTAACTTTTTGAAGAATTTAGTGACCGTAGTGTATTTATTTCTGTCTTTTGATTTTATTAATACTCTGTTATGCTTTGCCTTCCCAGATAATAGGTACAAAGATCTCTTTACAAAGATAAAGGTGGTTTCTAGAACAATCAGCATTGCTTTGTCAAATAGTGGGGGAGCTGAGCAGGAAAGAGAGGTGATTTGGTAGGGCCTGAGCTGGCTGCATGCAAACATACACAGGGATCATCTCCAGAGACTCTCGAGATCTGTATTTGAACGCAAATACCTTCAGCTCAAGGGTGGGCTTGACTCTTTTGGAAATGATTTGTGATCTAATTTTATGATCCCAACTCCTACTTCATTTCCTTCTGGCTTATAACATAAATATCTGCGTCCTGTGGATAGAAAACTCCACCAGTCGGGATTAGTTACATAGCTATAGCATGTCATAAGCTTTATTATTCAAATCCACAGTCAGTCATTCTCAGGTTTGAGCTTTGCTTATGTACTTACTACGAGAAAAGAAAAACCCAGCACTATACCTGCACATAGTAGCTGTTTAATAAATGTAAATTTCCTTTCCCCGCTGAGGTCAATGAATCAGTGAATTAGGGAGAAAACTAGTCTGTTGAAAGAACATTAGACAAATTAAATTTTATAGAGTTAAACTGAGCAAGGAATGATTTGAGAATCAGGCAGCTCCTGAACCAGAATAGGTTAAGAGTGACTGTGGGTCTACCACGCGGTCGGATAATATTTATGGACAGAAAAGGGAAAGTGACATAAAGAAAACAGAAGTGAGGTACAGGAACAGTTTAACTGGTTGCAGCTCGATGGCTGCGTTATTGGAGCACAGCTGGAATAATTGGCCGCCTGTGATTGGCTGAAACTCAGTGATTGGCACGAGAGTAGGTTACAGTCTGTTTACACAGCCAGTTAGGTTACAGTTCATTATGTACAAAGAAACCCTTAGGCGGAACTGAAAATATGGAAGGAGGCAGCTTTAGGCTAAACATCAGTTAAATTAACGATTCCCTCCTTTTGGTTAACCTCTCAATTTTGAGAGAGGACCAAAACTTTAGGCATTGATATCCCTCTGTCGCCATTGTAAATGGATTTATGTGGTCTCAAATCCCACTGGGAAATAGCAGAACAGTGGGTTTTATATAGTGGGAACAAGGAAACAGAACAATTTAAAAATACAGTCAGTTCAGATTATTTTTTTATAAGGGTCAGAGCAGAGGGGACTTTCTTATTATGCCAAAATCTTCTGTTTTTAGGAGAAAAAAAATGGTCTGTTTTGGGAGCTATCTACTTCCTTTTCTGTTTGATCTCATAGCATTTAGCATGAATGACTCCATTTTGGTTGGTCTGGTTTGTTGGAGCCAATGGCAGGAACTCGGTCCAGAACAATGACTTTTCATAATTTTAACAATTCCCCCCTCTTTGTTAGGATCTTATCTAGGTGAGAGTGTGACCAGAACTTGGGGTGTCGGCGTTACTCTAAGTTACCATCATTTGGGGGTGTCCATCCTCAGCACATCATTCATAGGTTACAGTGCCCTCAGGATCCCTCATCTCTCTGAGTGTCTGTCATTCTAGTCAAAGAGAGACCATTTGATATTCTACAAATGGCTGCATGCAAACATTTAAAACTTTTGAGAGAATACAGCATACCAGGGAGACCGCTATTATGACCATCGAGAGGATAATACCAAGAATTTGGAGTGTGCTCCTTAGCCAGGGTCCCCATAAACCAAATAAACTGAAACCAAACAGATCCAGGGATGAGCCAGATGAAGAGTCTACTCGTTTTAACTGAGCAATCTGTTGGTGAGCCCCCTGCAACGGAGTCTCCATGATACCCACATACTCATCCACGTGCAACAAGAAGTGTCAGCAACTGCACAGATTCGTCCCTGTTTAGCCAGTAGGTGATCTGCAGCAATTCTATTATCTAATACACTTTAGCAAGAGAAGTTGAAGAAGTCTATTGTGAAACCAGAGCCTTTGCAGTAGAATCTGAGACAGAGCCTATTATGAGAGATAAATTTCTAATCATTGCCTCATTTATATTTACTCCAAAACATGGGAAAAGAGAGCTGACAAATGATGCCCATCTGGAATGGTGAAGGCCCCCTGGCAATGTTGTCTTTAACCTATGATGTAGGTTAAGAGTGGACCACTGTTCTGTTTCTGACTGTGGCACAACAAATGTACCATGAAAATTCCAAGCCCGCATTGGACCTTCATCTTCCATCCATTAAGGCATGAGGTTGCCCATGTATAAGATCAGCTGCAAAATCCTCCACAAACAAAAGTATACTCCCTGGGTGCACACAAGGCCCCAGTTCTGTTGTTCATATAAGCATAAGCAAGGAAAAAGTTAAGAGATTAAGAGTCTTATGATGGCAGAGAAGTCTTGATCTATGATCTTGGGAAAGCTGTCCACGTCTAGGACGCCATCTGCTTCTGGAGGGAAATTTCACTGGTTAGCTTTACCTTAAGGTCTCCATTGAGTGCACAATGACAAGAGTCTGGAGGGTCTTTCTAAATTGTGAAGTTATGGACCTAAGGTTTCAGGTCCTGAAGTTTTGCTGCCGTGTGAGTGGCAAGGGCAGTCTTGCTCTGCTGTCATTTTCAGAAGACTCGATTTCTAGGTTCTCCATCATGACGGGTTCAATCGTCCTCAGTCAATAGATTATGAAAAGCTTCCTTTACCTTGCGAAAATACTCGTTGGCATAATGCATTAATGCCTGATAGCACTGGATCCTATCAGAGTTTAGCAGCAGAAGATACATAAGGTTCTATTATTAGGGGCATGGGCCTGCCAGTGACTACTTCATAAGGGGTCAACTTACGTTTTCCACTGGAAGTGGATTTGATTGTATTCAGTTAGCTTTGCCTAATGTACCTGTAACACCTTATTTAACTGTTTTACAACTTATCCAGTGAAGCAAGTACCTCCATGAATCGAGATTTCTCCAGGTTTCCCCATGAGGGAAACACATTTTCTAATAAACTTTAAGCTACTGTTACAGCATTGGCCTTCTTACATGCAGGGGGAAATTCTATACAACCAGAAAATATGCATTGAAAAAAGCAATCGAATGAAATTCCTCTATAAATGTTCAAATGGACCATCAGGTAGCAGAAATGTACCTGAAGGTCTGATTGTCTTCCCAGGATTATGGGTTTGACCAACCAAACATTGATCATAAGCCATTTTAGCAATTTAGAACAGTTACCATGACAATATCTATCTCTCTATATATTTTTTTATTTGGATCATTTTATCTCTTCCATGAGTGAGTCATAAAATGCAAAGCTTTTAATAATGGAAGCTTTAAGGACTCAGAAAGGCCAGGAAGCCATCCAGGCTCTCTATGAGTCCATGCTTAACATTAGATTTATATCCTCTTAAATACTAATTTTGTTTCTCCAATTCAGGTGTACAGCACTGTATATTAAATGGGTTAACTTAGGTCATTGGACTTGGACCATGGAGTTCATTCAAACTGCATGTCTAAACAATTTCAGTACTGGCTGATTTAGCATGAAAATCTGGCAGAGTATTTCCTTACTATTCAATTAATTCTTGTCCTGCTTGGGTTAGCAGTTTTATAAAACAGTCCATTTCTTCATTAGAGTTCTGGGAATTCTTAGGATCAAATGATATGATCCTAAAGTTACCAGACACCTATATGCAAGAAGGCCCTTGCCAGATACTGGCCCCTCAATCTTGGACTTCCCCACCTCCAGAACTGTGAGCCAATAAATTTCTATTTTTCATAAATGGTGTTTTTACCATTTGCACCACTATAAATGGTGCTATAACAGAATACCAGAACTTTACCCAGTCTGTGGTATTCTATTAAAGCAACACAAAATGGACAAAGACACTAGTAGAGCCAGACATACACAAGTTTTCAGACTCCAACACCCACACCTAGGAGCATCATCAGAATCTTCAATATGCAAATTATTTCTCCCATCCCATATCCTCTTCTGGGGGACTCATGGATCCCAAACCCAAAGTTCTGTGCTAGGATCTATTGCTTTTGTAAATTGTCTGCCACGAGGTTTAATTTGCCTAATATGGATAACAATATATAGTAGCTATTGTCATCCCCAATGATAGATAAAATTCTGAAACATTAAGTGATTTCCTCTCAAAGATCTGACATTTTTACCTGCCTGGTAAATGGAAGAGATAGTACCTGAACCTAAATAAATGTTCTGTCTTCCAGTAAGGAGCTCTTTCCACTGCATCCTACTGCTACCTCCAGAACTTTGTGATCTCATAGGAATCTGTCTTTGTTGTTCTTTCCAATTGCTGACATTTAACAAATACCACTGGTGGGTTTGCTTTGTCTCCTAAGACTGGAATATGTTGTGGAGTTCTCAGACACTGGCAGTGTGTGCCTACTTTGTTTCCATTTGGCTGGCCATGCTGACAGCACATGTAACTGCAGATGGAGACACAGAATAAGATCCAGCTCCTAGGACTATGCACCTTGCTTCACTTTTGCACCATCAGGGCACCACAGCACTCAAGAAATGGTCTAAACAGGCCTTTTTGCAAGGAACAGAGTAGCTGCTTTTATATCTGTTCTTGCTCAAAACCATTCAGTACAATGACTTTAAACTAGTAAAATTCAATCCAATCCAGAACATTTTTTTGTGTGTGGAAAATACAGCAGACGGGGGAAAAAAACCAGGATGTTCTCAGCTCAGAGAAAAATGCATTTTTCTAAAAGAAAATCTATGATACATATGTATCTAAATCTAAATACACAATCAAATGTTTTCCAGCTTATTGAGATTAAACATCCTCATCTTTTCCATATTACCTTGATGTAAATATCAATATTATTCCTGTTTTTTTAATACTATTCCCCTCAACCACCATTACACACGTCTGCATGTAGACACCACACACACAAATCATACGTACACAACACACTTCTATTATTAAATGTTTAGCACAATCGGCACCAGATTGGAAAAAGCACCATTTCCATCAACGGTCAAGAGCATGGGTAGCAGCACAGTAGATATCGGGACTTCAAATTATCTCAACTTGAACTTCAGGAAGAAACGTCACTGGATGTGGGCATGTAGCTAATGGAGACATTCTGTAATAAATAAATCAACATGTATGCCACACATCAGAAACATGATAACAATATTCTGTTTGTCTTCCTATATCACTTGTTGTGATGGTTCATTTACGTATCAACTTGACTAGGCTTGCATTCTCACACCCACCCTCAAGTCCAGCAGAAAAAGATAACACATCTTTCTCTCAACAGGCCTTGCAGTCATCCAGAAATATCATCGTGTTGGTTTTGACCGGGACCCTTACCCATCCCTGAACCAATCACTGAACAAAGTATTCCCAAGAGCCAGGCTTGAGTCACATGCCATGCCTGTAGCCAAGGCTGATATCAATCATTCTCAAGCCTCATGGACTGAGATTGCTGGTAGGCTGGTTCTCCAAAGGAAAATTGGGAGTAGAAATGGATACTAGCAACAAAACAATAATCTCTACCATGCTTGGTAGGTATCAAGAATACCTGGGCAAATCTACTTGCCTTGAACAGGGAGGCACACATGTCATCTTGATAGGTACATGGACTAGCCAGACTCCCTCTATATAGCCACTCAGAGGCGTGTCATTTAAGGTAGCTTAACACCCTGCCTCTGCAGATCACCTCTAAACACTCCCACCGCCACCACCTGGAAACCCACTCGTTGTCTACAACGCTGCCTTAGTCGTAAGGGTTTGCTTTAGAAGTTTCTGCCAAAGTGATTGTGGTAAAGTATTATGTAGAAAGTGACATTACCCATAAATGTATATATTTTATGGTGGACAAATCTAGTCCAATATTAATTTCCAGGAAATGGAAAGTGAATATATTTAATCAGGTGAATTTATTTAATCAGGACGCTTATATCACCATTTCAATGAACCCTCCTTAAAGTTATGTTATAAACTCCCTAGCAGCAATGAGCATGACTTTTACTGTTCAAAAGGAGATGATGCCTGAGAGCTCCAGGCTCTGAGAAGAAATACAGTCTAAGGTCCTGTGCAAAACCTTCCCTGTTGCATGAGTCTAGTCCCTTCATTACTTAGGAAAGAATGCATGCGAAATTGAAATATTTAGGATCAGAAAATTAGAGTACAAAATACCAGATGGAAACACTTTTTAAAAAGTAAAGAAGAAATCAAATAAAGACATGTTAGAAAATACTTTTTCATAATACTCCAGTTTGCTCTCTCATTCTCCTCTAGTGCCCAAATTGTTTGGAAGCAAGAATCCAGCTTTTCATTTTTCAAATTCTACAGAAAGTCCACCCCTGCAAGCGCTCAAACCATGTCTAAGTTTTGAAGGACAGAAAGTAGCCACAATCATTTATATACCTACATCCAAATATCAAAATACTGTACTTTAAAACTTGAAGGAATGCAAGTTTTAAAGAACATAAATGTAACATGATGTCTACCAAGATTTAGAAACCTAATCATTCTGTTAACAATACACGTTGGGCTCTTCGTTCCGTCTGTATCACCAAATCACGGACTATCATAATGGAATTTCTGTGCTTTGTGTGCCTGGGATTGCACAGGCTGAGGCGCAATATAGATTGTTATCGCCACTGCAAGAATACAAATAATTCTGTGCTCCCAACAAAGAATGGATCTTCAAGTGTAAAGATGGAAAAAAAAGGAAAATCCACACACCTCAGAGCTTTTCTTACATTTCCCCACTGGGTCTATTCTTTCTATATACCTTTTGCAAGGTGCCAAACTCTTCGATTTCAGCAGTTACCATTATCTCTCAGCTTCCTTTCTTCCCCCATTTTAGAATCGCATTTTCCTTCCTCACTCTCAAGTGACAGAACACACATCGCATTTCCCACCTTTGCAGCTGTGCCTGTCACACGTGTGTCTACTCACAGGGTTTATTTTATCCTGCAGCTCATCAACTTGCTCTTCACTTTCTGTTTTCTGGGGAGGCACCACAGCGTACACCTTTTCTCGCTTATTTTCTGCAAGGAATTAAGGGATGATTATCCAGTCCTGTAAAGTAATTTTGGAAGCTTAAAAAAATCTTAGTGTACCTAATTTGGTCAAAAGCTCTCAGGAAGTAATGAGCATTTCCTCTTCTAGTTTTTGAATCAGGGAAATACAACTGCTTCTTCTCTCTTTGGTGGACACTTTCTATTTTCTAATATGAAAAACCTAATTTCAAAACCTTGAACTTGAAGGACTTACCCAATGCTAAGACTTGCCTTGGGGGATTTGCTAAAACCCACCTTTCCTAAAAAAGGAGACAGGAAAAGGGCACAAGAATGTCTGAATGGAGAAGTCAGTTCATTCCATTAAAGACAGCAACAGACGAACACACTGAAGCCTCAGCAGTGTCATCTGCAGAATGGGCGAGACAACACTGTACAGCAAAGCTTGAATGTGCTGGAGGTGGTGACGGAAATAATAAAAAATATACAGATATGTGCCCTGGAATGGAGATGCTGCCCGTGATCACCTGTCATCCCAGGACACCGGAGGCAAATTGCCAATGTAGAAGAATAAACGAGATCGAAGATGGCATTCCCTGCGTGCTTTGGGGAACAATTTCACAGAAACCCGGGTACGCTTTCCTCATCTTCTTCCTGTCCTATCCCAAAAGGTTGCTTCCTCCTCACGTCACTGTCCCCTCAACGTTTCTGAGAACTGTGTGTCCTTTCACCGCCACTTCCTCAGTCCTCTCAGTCTGACTTCTGCCTCTGAGATACCCAGGGAATTCGTAATCGCTACTCCTGACGACTGTTACTTTCCCCTTGCTCGATGCTTTTGTCCATGACCCCCTCTTCGAGAATCCCCTCCCTCCATCTGTCCGTGGCACGAGGAGATAGGGCTCTTTCTCCTCTTGTCTCTTTTTTCTTCACTGCTTCTGTTTTCTTGGCTGTTTGCTTGGATCCTTTGCTCTCATACAACTCACGCCAGACAATTTCCCTCTGAGATCTCAGCCAGTCTACTGGCTTCAACCCCTAAAAGCAAAAGATGCCCCTATCTGTATCCAAGCGCGCTTTCTTCCCCCCAGCTTCAGTCCACGCCGCCACCTGCATCCCAGGAAGATGCCTTTCACTCCCTCTTCTTCCTAAGCCATTTCCCTTTCTGCACGTTCTAACTTCTGTTCCTGACACCCACATCTACAAAGGTGTTCACGTCAATCTCTTACAGTTCTTGTCTTCTTCGTCCTCTTGCTTTATATTCACCAAGACCTTGTTTTCTTTCTGTGCTCAACAACTGCGTTAATCTCCCAGTTGGCATCAGTGCTTACATTCAGGTCGTATCATCAGTATGACAGCAAATAGTTTCTATTTTTTATTCAATGATTTTGCTTAAACAAATTTTATACCTGGGTGTATTACAATACAAAGAGATGTTGAACCCTTCCTTTCCCTGGCATTCACCCTGCAATTTCTAGTGTTGCTGTAACAAATGACTACAAACTTAGTGGCTTACACGAATACAAATGTATTATCTTACAGTTCTGTAGGTTGGAAGTCTGACACTGATCTCCCTGAACCAAAATCAAGGTTTCTGCAGGGCTGTGTTTTTCTCTGGAGGCTTTAGAGGAGAATCTGCTTCCTTGTCTGAGCACGACCGTAGCATTTTTCTGATCATTCTTTTATAGCCACATCTCTCTCTCACCACAGCCTGGGAAGCTTCTCTGATTTTTAAAAATTTACGTGATTAGATTGGGCCCACGAGGATAATCCAAGATAATCTCCCTATTTCAGGGTCCTTGATTTAACCATATCTGTAGTTTTTGTTTCAGTGGGTCAGATTGAGCCTGTCATTTGCATTTCTAATAGTTTCTTAGGTGAAGTTGATGCTGCTAATCCGGGACTATCTTTTGAGGATGACATAGACATTCAAGAGAATCTACAAACTACTAGAAATGAGAGAGTTTAGCAAGGTTGCTGGATACAAAACCTACATAAAAAATTAATAGCACTCCAGCCAGCAGTAATATATGATTAGAAATTGCAATAAGAAAAAGTTTGCATGCACAACAAAAAAATAAGGTACCTGAAATAAACTTCATAGGAAATATGCATGTCTCTGTTGAGGAATGTATAAAATATTTTTGAAGGGCATAAAAAATCCAAGTAAATGGAGAGATAGAACATGCTCACGTTTTGAAGAAAATATCAGAAAGGTGTCACTTTTGCCCAAATTACACTGCAACTTCCATGTAATCCCAATCAAGATCTTAAGGTTTTTGTCAAACTTAAAATCTGCTTCTAAAATTTATTCAGAAATGTGATTTACTAAGAATAGTTGCCACAATTTTGTAGAAGAAAAACAAAATTGGAGGACTTTTCCTATAAATAAAATCAGCAAAGGATTAGCTTTCTGAATGCATCAAGAATTGGTATAACTCAATAAGAATAAGACACCCCAATGGAAAAACAGACAAAGCAAATAAGCAATTGACAAAAAGGAAACCCATATATTCAACACACCTATGTAAGATTGCATCAGGAAAACTCAAATTACAACAATAGATAGTTATGTAATATTCATCTTTGGGAGAACAATGTAAAAGTCTGACAATATTAGTGTTAGCCAGGACTTAGAGAAACAGGAGCTGTAATTCCTGGTGGTAGCTGTGTAAATTTATGCAACTGCTTTGGAAATAATTTTGAGCAACCCAATTGTTGCAGATGTTCTTACTCAGTGGTCCAAGAATCCCACGTATAGGTGCATATCCTAAAGGAACCGGCGTCCAAAGAGATTCAGCAGCATTGTGCATATTATTTAATAAATGGAAACAATCTAAATGTCCACCCATAGGAAGATAGATAAATTATGGTACAGTCATTCATTGCAACATGATATAACAGAAAAAGTGAATCAATCACATCTGTAAGTAGTGGCATGGGTAAATCTAAAAAATATAAGGTTGGGCAGGGGATTAAAAAAGCAAGTTGCAGAATATACAGATTTATCGAATTTATATCAAGTTTAAAATGCTGCATAAAAATTTTACACAATGCTTACACATATAAAAATATGTTCATAAATACAAAACCATGGACGAGAATGTTAAACACTGAATTCCTACCAATGGTTAACTGAGGATTGAGTGAAGAACATGGATTCAAGAAAGATGGTACGGAAGCCACAACCATACTTGAAATCTTGTTTTATAAAAATAGTGTTACATCTAGGTTTGATAGAACTGTTCAATAAATTTTATATGTTGTTTTCTGTATGCTTTATATATTTCACAAAAAAATCATTGAAATGATTTTGTTTCCTGGTTTTTCATTTAATAATATATCATGATCTTTTTTCCTATAACACTAAATAATCTTAACACAACTCTTAAATTCTCCCTAGTGTTTCATCAGGTGAAGATTTAACCTTTCTCCTATATTTGGACATTTTTCAATCTTCTAATTGTTTTAAATTTTTTAATATGATAACATTTTAATCAAATCTTTTCACAAAAGGCATTTACAGCTTTTTTTTTAACTGAGTATGAAGTGGGATACTTGAAGAGAGAAGAACACAGCAACTAAGAAGAAAAGACAAGAGGAGAAAACTATTCTTCTTAGCTGAATATTTAGAATCACAAACTGCTGAAAATAATTTAATATATTTGTGTTAAAAGTGTAAACATATCCAAGGGAAAGGCAAATAAAGGATATTTAATTATTCTGCAAGGAAGTATCCAATTCTACAAAGAAATATTGGAGAGAAACCATAGCTACATGCAAGTCAATGGTTGTACAACACAAGATTTCATGTTCAAAGGCCATTTTTTTTCAGTTGTTTATTAACCATGGTATTTAGCTTTTCCATCCTACATACACCAACAGTCTCTTTCCAAGTAGAACTTGGCCCTTCAAGTTCTCCAAATATAAAAATAGCCAAAAACTGTGGTTAAAATGGAAAAAACTATTTTCCATTCATGCATTGCTATTAATTATATGTTCCAGAAAAAAAAAATCTCCTTCAGGCTGAGAACAAGCATGAAAAATATCAACCCAAAATCTAAATACCAATATTTCTGAAAGTGAAATACTGGAAAATACGGTGAGGGTTAATGCTTACCCATGATCTCTTCTCTTCATTCCATAGTGCTAGTCTGTGCCTTCCCTCCCAGAGACATGTGCACACACGAAATATTTTCCCTTTACAAAACTAGTTTTAGTCCTGCATACAACTGGGAAGGAGCATGAATGATAGAACCAGACTTTAGTCTGAGGTCAATTTTTGCTACTTCATGTTCTGTGAACTCAACATATCTGAATTTCATTTTCTCTCATCTCCAAAGTTAGAATATGATTACTATTATCTTTAAATATTATTTGAAACAAAGTTGAGTATAAAAAAATTAAATATTAATTAATAATCATCTCACTCTGTTTCTCTAAGGATTTAGGAAGCTGTGCGAAAGCTGTCTAGCTTGTAAAAGGTGCTCAAAAGATGTTTGTCCTTTTCCTCTTCTTAAGACATACAATTTTGTATCTACAAAAGTTACGGAAAGTTGCATTTCTTAAAATCGACAATATAAAATTTGAAGTTTTTAAAAGGTTTCACAATATGGAATTCTTCCTTCATATCAACATTCTTGAAAAAATCTAGATCCTTATACTGTATATAAGTAGCTGGTAAGGACTTGGGGTTACCCAAGCATGTACAAACTGCTAGGTTGACAGTGGAGAGTGATTGGAAATTTTATGAGTAGGAAAATTACCTAAAGAGTCCAGTGAAAAAGTACTAGTACAGGCTATTTCAACAATCCAACTACAAAGAAATGAAGAGACTCTCGTGAGAGTGGTAAATGGTGGAAGAGAAACACAAACGGCGATGCCACCATCAGGACTCTAAATCACAAGGAGATGGGTTTGTTTCACATTCACTGAGCTGGAGATCCTGGTGAGTCATAAATGAGGGCAAGTCTAGCAGACACGTGGGACACAAACCTGGAGTTGAGGTGGACAGAAGGAGGCGGCAGACAAGACTAGAGGTGACGATCTGGGAGTCATTGATCAGCACGTGGCAATTTCTCCTGCTGAGTGCCAGGAGCTCTTCTCAGCCCCAGACTAATGCGTAGCTCTCTTTCCTTCTCTCCGTTGTCCACCAAGGACTCTATTTCCCTGCTCCTTTTGCAGAGAGCCACACCTTCTTTCATACACAGTGCTTTTCTTTCCTCCCTCTTCCCTGCCTTCCCCACTCAGTGGCCTACTGAGGAGTAGAATTCAGTCTCTAGTACACATTCCTACTTCCTTCCTCTTGGCTGTGTGTTTTAAGATTTTCATAACTAATTTTTATAGGAAGACAGACACGGCCCACAGAGGCTTGAACTTTTCTGAGCTCTAACCATGGGGATTCCCGGTCCATAATTTCTGACAACTTCAGAGAAGGTAAACGAGAAGCTTCCAGGAG
Organism: Indri indri; assembly: GCA_004363605.1. Taxonomy (NCBI): domain Eukaryota; kingdom Metazoa; phylum Chordata; class Mammalia; order Primates; family Indriidae; genus Indri; species Indri indri. The sequence goes on along the minus strand of RJWJ010004986.1, from coordinate 15,210 downwards.
TCTGCATCCTTCCCCCTTCTATTTCCTGAACTTTGGTTCAAAATAGCCTCTTCTTCTTAGTCTCAAGGTGCAATCGGAGATGGGGACATTGGCAATTGGAATTCCTCCAGACTATATGCCCTGTGTAAGGTTCTGTGCCCTATTCTAGAGAATTCCTTCCCTGGCCCCTCCTCGCAGAGCAATCTCACCATCATGGTTTTTCCCACAGAATCAAGTGGCCTCTTCCAATAAAAGCCTGAAGATTCAAATTCTGAATCTCCCCGGATTTCCAAAGCAAACACAGAACTGCTAGAATTAAAACGTCTTTCTCGATTTTTGCCAGGTAAAAATACTGCCATGTACTAGCCACACCCTGCAACCAAACTCAGAAAGCAGAGATGTGTTTCAGTATTTCTCCCTGTAAAATTATTGTTTAACTAATATTCCTGCTATTTAGGTAAAGAAATTGCAAGTTTGTTAAATAATTTAGATAGTTAATATTTTGTCATTACAGGACGAAGGCCCAGTATGTACTGAATCTGTCTACAAAATCTCTTAAACATTGTGCTTCTTTGTGGTTCTCCCAATAACAAACACATCATTTCCTGAACATTGCCAGTGCTCACTCAGTACAGGTTCTTCAGGTCTTAGGAAAAACGTGACTAGGTAGAATAAAATAAAAGTGACCATGGTGTTTGGATTTTCTTTTACATTCTTCCCCGTTGACATATTGTACTGTTTTAAAGTGACGTATTACACTTCATCTTGAGATGCTACGCCCAAAAACTTTCCTTAGATGTGTTTGTATGACATTTCATCTGTTTCCAATACAACATGTGGGTTAGTAAGATGTAGTGGTTGTCAAGACTAATAGGTTTATTTTATGCTAAAATGCATAATTTACTAGCCTTCCTTATTAAGGGTGACTTATAAAGCAGACATTCATTCAGTGATGCACGGTTTCTGCATTTTCCTTGACATTTAAAATCTTCGGATGTGCTGGGCTTGTACTTTGTAGGCTTAAAAGACTGTCAAAGGTTGGAGACAAAGGGAAATTGAAGTTTTATGACCACCATTGGTTTTGGACATGAGGCTGAAACACACAAAGATCCAGGTACAAATGAACTGAGAACTGGCCACGGAGTCCGTCCAAGCAACTTCTGTGTGTGCAACTTGGGCACTGAAGTCTTCTGGCCTCAATGTCTTGTGCTGTAAAACTGGAGCACTCGTTTTGTTGAGTCTCAGATGAAATAATGGAAATGAAGATGTTTTTGTAAACTGACGTGCTAGGTGGAAAGTAAAGTCATTCTGCTCTACAGTTAGTGGTACACTTCGTTTCTCTCAAAGAGGGATGCATGGCTCTGTGGGTCCCTGGTTGATAGCAATGTCAACTATTCATCTATTTTGCAGTCATCCCAGGGCTTACAAAAGAAATATCGATGTTGTAGGGCACGTCCCAGATCAAGCCTTCAGGAGCCAGCTGCTCATTGCCCCAGCTGCTGCAAGTGTTAGGTACTAACAGTGCAGGGCTGGGTTCCTTTCCAGCAATTGCCCACATCAGAAGGGAACTGCCTTCCCTGGAGCAGTCTGTTTCCAAAGATCATCTGATGTAAGCATATAAGGTTCCAGCTCCTTGTCCCCATTGAGGATAACTTGGAAGAGTCTTCCAAAATCCCACTTTCTGGTGGGGTAGCTAAGGGCCCCTTTGCAAAGGAATCACAGTTCACACTCTCCCTCCATCCTGCTTCTCCACCCCTCCTTGCAGGGTTGTTCCCAATGCTTGCCTAAAAGATTCTCCTGTACTCATATCCTCATTCAGAAACTGGTGCCATTTGAAAGCTCTCCAGGTAATCAATATGTCTATCAAACACGGAAGAGCACAGATGTAGTCTCTGCATCAGATGACATTGTTTCTAACACTGAACGACAGTGTGCTAGACATGGAAGTTTAACCTTTTCGCACCCCAGTTTACTCATCTGGAAAACTGGAATAATCGCTTCCTTACAGAGTATTTGTTTTAAGGTATATATGATGTGATAACACGTCCACAATGTTGTAGATACTCAATAAATATCTGGTGCAGTTATTTTTACAGCTGAACAGGAAAAGCAAAAGTTATAGTACTGTGTGCTTGGGCCTATTTTGGATACGCTCTAATTAGATCTTCAGACAAATGCTGATAGTAATAATAATAATGTTTAAATCTAGAAAGATATAAGAGTAATTTACTTGGGTAACTTAAACAGCAAACAAGAGATGGGGGAAGAGTATTACATAAACTGTAGAAGATATGTGATATTGACTGTAGAGATATTTTTGTAGAAAACATACATATATCCCACATCAAAGTTATTTTTAAATATTGTTTGGAAAAATACGGCTGAACTTTGTAACTAACATGATAGCATAACATATTTGCTACCAATTGGTTCAAGTCATAGAGATAATTAAAGGGTGAAAAATAATTAACTAGGAGGGTGAAGTAAAGCTTGGGGGAGAACCATTATTTATTATTTATGTAGAATTTTTAAAATTGCTATTATTTTGCAAAAAAAAAAAATGGTAACTTGCTTTTCTTACCCCAGTGAGGAGAAAATTAGCTACATCTCTTGGATTTCCATTGGGAAGTGGGAGTTGTATGGGGAGGCACACAGCTATGAACATTTTTCATGTTCCTGCTCAAATATTTTAAAAACAGTCATGGTATTCACACCTTCTATACGAAATGAAATAGTCATCATGAGAACCTTTGAATTAGCCAAAGAAAATAATTTCTTCATCTTAAGTTGGATTAATGGGGCAGGATACTGTCAGGACCAATAACATACAATTATCCACCATGTTATTCCATAATCCCAATCAGTGTAAAGGCTTTAAAGTGTTTAATTCAGATTTTTTTTTTCCTGTAAAGCTTTTAGAAATGACCATCTGACACTAATCAGAGAAGAGCTGAAGTGTCAAAACTAGGTTATTTGCACTAGTGTTTGTCATTAGTGTAAAAAGAAAATCTGGTAAACCAACTAATTTTCATATTGTTTCCAAATTTTATTTACCAGTACAACTCAGTTTCTCAGCTCTTTGCAATTTGCAGCTACAAAAAAAAAAAAAAAAAAAAAAAATCACAGTTAATTTCTTCTGTTACTTTTTAAAAATTTTTAAATATTTCAGACATACAGGCATGTAATATAGAGGTTAATTTAATGAAGGCTCTTACTCATAACACTTTGTTTTATAAATTCTTGATATTTTGCCACATTAACCTCAGATTGCTTTAGGCAATAAAATGTTACTAGGAGTTTTAAAGCCCTCTGTGAACCATACTGTAATTCTGTTCTCCATCTTCCCTCCCTGGAGGCAACTGCTATCCTGGATTTCTATTTATCATTCAGTAAATATTTTTAGAATTTTAATAACATGCCGGTAACCATTAACAAAATATATTTTTAATATAAATGATATTATATTTCAACATGCTTTATTCTGGATAAATGTTAAGTTTTTCAGATTTATCTAAATGGATATGTATAAGTTTAATTAATTCCATTAATTATGTTAATAACTACAGTATTAGCATAATTATGTTATAATAGTCCGTTATACTACAGACAACGGTGTATTCATCCATGCCCCTGGCTTTGTGATCTAGCTTATTCTCATTTTTCCCTTTTACACACATCCATTTTGCCATGTATGAGGGCTTCTCTGTGGTATATACCAAAAATGGTATGGCCGGATCCCAGAGTCAAAAGCATTTTCAGCTGTACTCTTTCTAACTTACTCTTGACAATACTTTAATAAGGTTGACATTCCCTCCAGTACTGTGTAAAAATTCCCAATTCCCCACAATTTGATCCTCACTTAGTAGTACAGACTTTTAAACTTTCCTAATCTGATGGCTACAAAATTGTACCTTCTTGCATAAATTCTCAATTTCCTAATGATAGTGAGGGCAAGCATATTTATTGCCTTCCTAAATTTTTTCTTCTGCTGCTTGACAGCTTTATAACCTATGCAGATTTTCTACTGGGTTATTTTTATTTTTTTAATCAATTTTAGTTCTCCCTCTGTTTTTTGATAAAAATGGTGAAAGTATTTGTTAAGGCAATGCTTAGATCTAACAATCTAGAGCAATTCAGTTCTGATACTTCAGCTCTTTTCTCACTAGTGTTGGGGGGGCGTCATTTCTAAGTGCTTTATGGGAAAAACAATCAAATCTGAATTAAACTCTTTAAAGAAGAAAAAGCCCAAATATCTCGGATGGGAAGTTAGCTTTATGCTGTCATACTCGTTGAATCTTAGTAGTCTAAATTTTTAATGTTTTTGATGGACACCATGAGGTGTTTGTTAATTCACTGCCATCAAAATGTTATCATGTACACCCTGGGAACTTATTGGGAACATATATATTCTATGTACTTATTAAGAATATCAGAGGGTTTTGGCTGAAAGTCACAAAGACACACGAAAATGTGAAAATTACTTGACACGAAGTTATGAAAAAGTGCAAATGAAACTTACAGTGGGAAAAATGCTTGTGAGCTAGAGTATCCACAAGCAACTTTTGAAATTTGAGTATAATGTGCTACTGGTGTCTTGCTGACTTTCTCTTTGCTTTAATAGTGTGTGTAGATAGCAAGAGCATTCACTGAAGACATAAGTGGAACAGATTCTTTAGCAAGGAAATGAATTCCATTTGGGGTATACTATATTTTAAGTCACTGGTGGATATAGAAATGAACATGCCTTATCAGCAATTGGGCATGTGAGTCTCTTATTCAAGGGAGGCACCTGAGATGAAAGCAGAGATTTGTGAGTCATCACTGCAGAAAAGATAGTTGGAACTATGAGAATGCATAGAATCAGAATAGAAAAGAAACAAGGATGGAAAACTCACTATGCAAGGAATAGAGACAGAGAAGATCAGAGAGGGAATATTTACAATAAGAGAATCAAAAGGAGAGAGTGATTTTCTAATAACTAAAGGAGAAATAAAATTTTTAAAGGTGTGATAGTGTTAGTGAGGTAAGGAAATAGGAAAGAAGAGAAGAAGGAGGATAAAAGAAAGTAACATGGTAAATTCCTGGAATTGCACTGAAATGAGCTAAAAATAATTTCATCTTTAATTTACATAATGAGAAAAAATGTTAAGAATTTTTTATGAGAACGTTATCACATTCCAATTTTATTATTTTTAAAGAGTTTTTAAAAATTATTTTCCAGAGTAAAATGCAAATATATTTTTTATTTCTTTTATTTTTCCCCTAATTTTCTTTTTAATTCTTTGCTTACACATAATTGCCTTTGCACCACCCAAGAACACAAGAAATTTTTTTTAAACCTGATAGAATTGAGCTGGATTCATTGACTGATTTTAGTAGAGCTGGAATCTTTAGCATATTGAATCTTCTCATTCGTGAATATGTTATATGTCAACATTTGTTCGGGTCATCTTTGTTTTTAATAACATTTTGTCATTTTTCCCCATTAAAGTCCTGCACACATTTTGCTAGGTTATTTCTAGGCATTTATTTTTGTTTTTCTCCTATTATCTTGCTACTATATTTTGTAATAAGTTGTGGTAGTTGTTGGGTGTATCCATTTGTATGTGTTGATCTTGGATCCAATGCAAGTCTAATTCAAATATTACCTGAATAGAAACAGCAAACTGATTTTAAAATATATATGGCAGAATAGAAGGCCAAGAATAACTGACTATTCAAAACAGAGCAATAATTATGGATGATTTTTTTCCCCTACCAGATATCAAAACTTAGAAAGCTGTTGTCATTTTTAAAATGTGGTTTTGGCAAAGGGATGCATACATGTTAGATAAACGAAATATATTAGCTCCCCAGACAGCACTAGCTACATGTAAGAATTACCTAGAAGTATGAGAATACAGTTCAGATAGTATTAGAAGTCAATGGGGAAAGGATGAACTCATCAATGAGTGATATTGGTGCCAATGATTTTCCATACGGAAAATCACAGAAGTGGTCGTTCCTCATACAATACACAAACCCAAAATTCCCTGTGGGTCGTAGATCTCAATGTGGAAAACAAAACTTTCAGAATGTTATAAGAAAATAAAGAGACCTTAAAAAGAATTTGTTAGACAAGGACAAAAGTTTAACTCCTAAAAGTTAATGATACATTTAACTACATCATTTGAGTACATTTTACTGATACATTTGACTATATCAAAATTTTAAACATCACTAGAATAAAAGACAAGCACAAAGACACAGGCTAAGGAAAGATATTTGTATGTGTTAAAAAGAATTGGCATTTAAAGTGTGAAAATGATTTCCACAAATCAATAGTAAATAAAATAAAATAAATAGGCCACTTCTTGCTGAGAAGAGAGCAACCCAACAAGGTCTGCAGGATCCCATCCTCAACCCATCCCTGTGGGGGCCACATTAGGGAAAGGTATGAATGTGTGCCTGAAAAAATGATTTAAAAATTGTTTGAAATCATCAGGGCATCAGGACACAGTTACCTGGTGTGGGGAGGAAAGGGGATCCCAGGGGAAGGGAGCAGAGGGCAGCACAGACAAGGGATAGGTTGAGGGGGAGATTTTGAGTTGCACCCTTTTCTTTACCCCAGAGTCCCCTGCAAGCATTCTTACCTACTCTGTCATCCCAGCAAGGCAGAAAGAGGACAGTGGTAGCCCACGACTGCCAGAGCCCTACCGCATCAAGCAGCATTTATCAACAGATGCTGCAGACTGGCCGGCCACTGGAAACTTCCTTTGCTCAACTCAACCCATCTACTTTCCAGGGCCAAAGTTTTCCTACAAAGAGAAAAGAGCCAGAGTGGAGGGACAGGGTGTTTCCAGGAAGGCAGGATTGATAGAGAGGTGATACCTAGAGGGGAGGGAGCTCTCCACCCTGGAGTACAATTCCTGCCTTGTTATTCCAGTAAGGAAACAAGTTAAGGTCTGGTTTACATTTCCTCTCCCCAAAGAAACTGCTAGGGGACCCCTACGGAATATGACCTCAAAGGGTAAAACAAGAACCTAGATAAGATCACCTACCTAAGATCTATCTCTAAGACCTGAGACCTGCCTGTATTAGCAAAGAAAGATAACAAAATCATACAACCTATACCAGATGGAGAAGCATTCACACAACAGAGAAGCCTTTAAAATAAGCATAATAAATAAATGTCCTTCAAGAAATAAGGGCAGATTCTGATCACATCAAACAGGAAAAAAAATCAATTTGAAAAAATCAGGCAAAAATATGGATGTGAAAATACAAGAGTTGAAATAACAAATCTAACAAAGGGAATAAATGGCAAAATAATTAGAGCAGAAGAGAGAATTAGTGAGCAGAAAGGTTAGATAGAGAAACTCTCTCAGAAGTCTTCTGGAAGTCATAGACAGAAGGAAAATATAGTATAAAAGTTAATAAATGTGGGGAAGAGAAATGGTAATGTCTGTATAATAGATAAAAATAACAGAAAGGGGAAAATATTTTTAGGACAAAATCCAGCAATTCCCAGAATTAGAGATAAAAGTGCTCATGGAAGACTAAATAAAAGAGATTAACAAAAAAAACTAAAAACTAGACTTGCTAGTAGTTAAGTCAAATCTGAAAAGGCATAGCAAAGGACTGGCACTTGCTCTAGGAAATGTTAATAGATACTGTAAAACATAATAATAAAAACACAGTGATGCTGAAAAGAAACATTCTACCATACCAGGGGAACAGGATAGAGAAGTCAAAAATCTCTGAAATATGGATAGATTGCTTTAAAATTAAATGTGGAAAGATTGGATTATTTAATAGATGGTGTTGGGAGAACTGGCACCTTTTAGAGAGAAAATAGAAGGCTGGGTCCCAGTCTTTCCCCCAAATAAACATTCACCTAAATGTGGGAAGTGAGGCCATAAAGCCAATGGGAGGAAATATAGAAAATCCTGCAACCTAAAATTAGAGAAGACTTTCTTAAAAACTAAAAACCAAAGGGTTTTTATAGTATCAGAAGGCAAAATATTGATGAGTTTAACTGGATAATATTAAGGATTTCTCTTTGGCTAAAGTCTGGATAGGTAAAATTAACATGCAGACAACTGGCTGGTAGAAGATATTTTCATCTCCAAAACCAATGCAGGATTAATAGCTGGAATATACATGGAACTCCTGACAATTAACATTAAAAAGATGGACAATCTAAGGGAAGAAATGTTTAAAAGCTATGAATCAGCAATAATCATGAGGAAATCTGAATAGTTAACAAGAATGCATTATAATCAGAAAAATAAAATATCATCAAGATATCACTTTCAATCTATTGGCAATATTCAAATGATAAATAGTAACATATATTGGTCAAAATATGGGGGGGAAAAGAATGCTCATATAGTGCTACCGAGAGCATTAACTGATACAGAAATTCTGGAAAACTATTTATTAATATCTACTTCCTTTAAATATCTATATACCCTATAACCCAGTTATTCCACTCTTGGTATATGTCACAATTTTTTTTATTTCAATATATTATGGGGGAACAACACTGAGATGCCAGGCAAAGGTTTGTGGTTGCATTTATTTATTTTGTGTGCTTGAGTTAGGATTATAAGTGTGCCCATCACCCAGATAGTGTTCATTGTACTTGTTGGGTAGGTTTTTGCCCATCCCCTCCTGCCATTTGATTTCCCTTCCCTCTGTGCACATGTGTGCTCATCAGTTAATTCCAATTTAATAGTGAGTACATGTGGTGTTTGTTTTTCCATTCTCGAGATACTCCACTTAGGATAATGGTCTTCCATTCCAACAAAACTGTTGCAAATGGCCTTAATTCATCCTGTAGCTGAGTAGTATGCCATGGTGTATAAACATATACCTCATTTTATTGATCCACTCATGAGTTAATGAGCACTTGGATTGATTCCACATCTTTGCAATTGTGAATTGTGCTGCTATAAACATTCAAGTGCTTGTGTCTTTTTGATAAAATGACTTCTTTTCTTCTGGGTAAATACCCAGTAGTGGGGTTGCTGGATCAAATGGTAGGTCTACTTTTAGTTCTTTGAGGACTCTCCACATTGTTTTCCACAGAGATTATAATAATTCACAGTCCCACCAACAATGCATAAGCCTTCCTTTCTCTCTGCATCCACACCAGCATCTATTGGTTTTAGACTTTTTAATAAAAGCCATTCTAACGGGGGTAAGGTGATATCTCATTGTAGTGTTAATTTTCATTTCCCTGATAATTAGTGATCTTGAGCATTTTTTCATATGTTTATTAGCCATTTGTTTATCTTCTTTTGAAAAGCTTCTGTTCATGTCTTTTGCCTACTTTTTAATGGGGTCGTTTGTTTTTTTCTTGCTAATTTGCTTGAGTTCTTTGTAGATTCTGGTTATTTTCCCTTTATCGGATGTATAGCTTGTGAATATTTCCCCCCATTCTGTAAGTTGTCTATTTGCTCTGTTGATTATCTCCTTAGAAATTCTCATAAACCATAGCTGAATATGAATGAGGATATTCATTTGGGATATCTGCTAGCTGAGTCTTTCTTACTAAGGGAACAGATTATTAAAAGTTGGTGGATGCATGCCAGGGAATCCTATGAAAATGAATACTATTATCCCCTACAGGAATGTGGAGTAAGAAGAAAAAGAGCTCAAGACTAACGCCTGAGAAATTCCAACACTGAGATGCCAAGTAAAGGAGGACCTGGCAGAAGAGTGTCCAGAATGGCAGGAAGAAATCCTGGCCAGTGTGGTGGTGTGAAAGTCAAAAAAGAGAACAAGTTCAGAAAGAAACAGTGGTCAAATAACACGTATACTCTTCCCCTCGGGCTTCCTGCCAGCTCAACCAAATGGAGCACATAGTAGAACAAATAAAAACAACATAATTTCCTACTGGTTTAAAATTACTGGCAGGGTTTGGCCAGATTATGGAATTTGTTTTTGTAAAAGTAAAGAAATCAAGGTAAAAAAATGTTTCATGTTTATAGTTATAAAACATAATTGTTTCCAATATAAAACCAAAAGCTATCTATGACAGCAGGTGATTGCCAAGTCATTGGTGAACAGTAGTTTTCAAGTCAAGGATAAAAAGGTTAAAAGCAATAAATCAAATATGACTTGTTATATTTCAGGCAAAGAATTAAATTATAAGGTTATCTCATTAGAAATTAGGGAACTTAATTTCCTAATCGATTGACCTAAATATGTGATAGAGAAATGCAATTGAAACTGGCATGTATAGTTAAATCGAGTTTGTTTAGACAATTAACACTCCACTTAAGTAACCAGAGGGGACTTGATAATTACATTAAATATACTTAATCGTTTTTAAAAAGTAAGGAAATACATATAGATAGATATTAATAGATACACACACATACACATACACACACACACACACACACACACATCTTGTATAAACCCAGAAAGCTTGACAGCTCAGTTACAGTCTGAGCAGAATACAGTGTATTCCTAATAAAGAGAGTATTCAGGAAACAGGAAAAGGAGTTCAAAACCATCAGCATGCCTACAAATTGTCCTTGCACACCACAGTCAGATATTTTCCATTTCATTTCTTTGTTTTCAAAAGGAAAGACAGTCTTCCTGGAAAATTAATAATCAAGATATGCTATGTCTTTTCACCAAGTACAAATCAAATAAGAATGCTGTTGAGAAATAGAAATTTCCTTTTCAAACTACGTTCATGAAACTGAGTTTTGGCAATGATGGCTGCATGGGTGGTACTCCTGGATAAATTCAAGCTGGCTTGTATCTATTGGAAGAAAACACTGCAATTTGCTTAAAATATTCTTCCATTCCAGAATTTCTTATTCACCCTCACTCCGGTTTCTGCCCACTGTGGATGTTAGAGTTTCACCTCACCTCCTTTCTGGCCTCCTTTCTTTTTCAATGAACACAAAGCATTGGACCTCAAATATGAACATCTAGAGTCTTTTTCCTTTGAGAAGCCCTGGAACCCTCTCTATGGCTGACCGCCTTGCTGTGGAAGAAAATCATAGTACATGACAAGAAGCATTGACAATATCCTTAGGGATATGAGTTTCATCTCTTTTGGGGGGATAACTATAAAACCAATCTTCTACAGGTATTTGCAAACTCTTGCAGTTCTGGAGGAAATGTCAAAGTCCTCCATGTTTAACACTGTATCAAAAGCTAGCTCAATGCTTTGTTGGTGCACCTATCAGGGCTGGGGTCACCTCAATCACATTGGTTGTCTCTGAAATATTTCAGGGAGGGTTATGAAGTCCCGCCATCAATTAAGTATAAAAATGCAGAGAAATGGGCTAAAGAGAAAATATTCAAAGACAGGTAAGATGTAGAAGATTCAGGAATGGACTGGAAACTGTACAAGTTTCTCCAATGGATTGATTTGAATTTTGGAAAAGTCTCCTAACTGCCCAGCGTTTATGCAAATCCATGTTCTAAATGTTTTTGAGGTCTGCCCTCTCAGTCATAATATATAATGGAAAGAACTAATTATCTTAGAACTGTGCAGCTGCATGCAACCTTCAGATTAATATCAGAGTTCAAAGAGAGAAGCAGATGTGTAAAGCAGAAGCAATGCCAGATATGTACTTTGGAGCATTAGGAAATACTTGGTTTGATGAAAGAGTCTTATTCAATAATAATTTTCCATCTCTCAACCATGGCGATGGGATTAATATACATTAGTCTGTCAACTAGGTTGCTGTTTTTCATTGTATTTGTTATTCTTCCATTTGGGGCTTAATAGACAGGAAATTGTAGCTTTTTCAGAGCTCATGTGGATTTTGCAAATCCCAATGGAAGACACTCAGGAAAACAAATCCAAATAAGGTGCCTCTGTTATTATCAATTGCAATTTATTATTCTGTTTTTAGCGGAACTGAGAATAACACCATACAATTCAATTTACTGAAACTTGCCTCTTAACTTTTTAGCTAAATAGTTGAGGTTTGGACATAAATTTTTAGGATACGAAGTGTTTGTCAGCATTGGGCTTTAAACAATCCTTCTAGATGCTTCAGAAAGCCAGCCCAGTCTTTGTGGCTTGGAAAATCCCAAAGCCAAAGATGCTAAGGGCTCAGTTTGACTCTAAGAGGCCTTTGTGACATTCACATATCTTTCCTGAAAGCCAGCCTTTTGTCAGAAGAGTACAAAAATGCACTTGGAAATGATCGAGTTAAAATTGTCAGAAGAACAACTGGAAATTAATACAGCCATTCTGGAAAACAATATGGAGGTTCCTCAAAAAATTAAAAATAGAACTACCATATGATCCAGCAATCCCACTACAGAGTATACATCCAAAGGAAATGAAATCAGTATGTCAATGGGATATCTGCACTCTTATGTTTATTGCAGCATTATTTTCACAATAGCCAAGACATGGCATTAACTTAAGTGTCCATCGATGGATGAATGGATAAAGAAAATGTGCCACACATACACAACAGAATACTATTCAGCCTTACGAAGGAAGGAGATGCTGACATTTGTGACAACATAGATAAACCTGGAGGACATCATGTTAAGTGGCAGGCACAAAAAGACAAATACTGCATGATCTCACTTATACGTGGAATCTAAAGTAGTTGAACTTGTAGAAGCAGAAAATGGAATGGTGGTTACCAGGGGCTGGGATTGAGGTGGGGGTGAGATTGGAGAAATCAAAGTATATAAATTTCAGTTAGACAGGAAGAATAAGTCAAGACATCTATTGGACAACACAGTAACTACAGTTAAAAACAATGTATTGTACATTTGAAAATTGCTAAGAGAGTAGATTTAAGTGTTCTCACACAAAAAAATGATAACTATGTCAGGTAATATTAATTAGCTTGATTTATCCATTCCACAATGTAAACATTTATATTACAACATGTTGTACATCACAAATATATACAATTTTATCAATTAAAATATAATTCAAAAAAAGAAAAATGATTGAAGAAAAAATACACCAAAATGCAATGGCCATTATTTGTAGTTGTGAGGACTGTGTTTGAGTTTCTATTATATTTCCAACCTCCCTCCATTTTTCAAAATTTTCTGTAATGGGAATGGGAATGGAGTGGTGTTTAATTGAGATGAAACTAAATAATAGTTTTAATTCTAATTAAATTTTAACGGGATACCAGCTCCTTTATAAAATGAATATATTAGCTAATAAGTGGCTAGAATTTATCAGTGAGTTTCTCTAGTCCTGCTTGAAATGTTTATTATTGCTAGAGATCAGGGAAACCTATGGCCCCATCATTTCTTGGAGTATAAGCTTTCTGTATTTTTATATACCAATAAATAATGTGAGTTTTTAATCCGAAATTTGAAAACAGGACACAGAGTTAGTGATTTGCTTTCCCTCACATGAACCAGTTGTAGCTAGATCCTAGCACATCCCAGCCGCCACATGCAAAGATACCAAATTGTGGGGTAATGAATTAGATCTGGGGACAGTCATCAGGGAAGTGGCAAGTGATCTTCCTGGACTCAGTTTAATCCAGATGTTATCATGTAGAATGAGCCCCTGGAGATTCTAACCAGCAGAGGACACATGGGAGGAGAAGCAACTTTAAAAACCCTCGTCTGGAAAACAGCATCCATCGTCAACAGAAGGAAGGGAAAAGAGGATAATTGAGACTACAGCAGCACTGTGACCAAGGACCAAAGAGATCAGCAGGTTTCTAGACCTTTTCCCTGGTGCAAAGAACAGTGTCACAGCCAAAGCTCAACACCTGTGCCCTTTGCCACTGCATCAACAACTGCCGAAACCCAATGCATAGTAATAACACCGTCTCCCATAGTTTTGAGCCCTTACTCTGTGCCAGGCACTGTGCTGGGTGCTTTACATTGCTCATCTCATTTAGTACTCATGACTCTAAAGTGGGCACTATCGCCCACCCTTTCCAGGGATACCCAAGGCTCAGGGTGTAAAGTAACTCGTTCAATATCACACATCTAGTTGAGTGGCAGAGTTGGAGTCAAAACCCAGGTCCATGTGACTTCAAAGCCAGGCTCTTCAATGTTACGACGCACTGCCTCCTAACATCTGTTCCTCATAGTAACACGTGTAGAGCTCTTTATAGCTTTGTAGCATTATCACATGGGATTCTCACACCAGCACCGTGATGGAGGTAGAGCAGATGTCATTCTTGTTCTAGACAGGCGAACACAAAGAATGCAGAGATTGAGTGCCCAGCCCAAGGCCACGAACCTGGAGAACATTAGAGATGGGGCACAAAGACGGGATTTCTGCCTTTCTTTTTTTTTTTAAATCTACAACACATTGTCTGCAATTTCTCATTTCATCAGTGAGGTGTCTTTGTGTGGCAGTGAAAGCCATATGTTTTCTATGAACTAAATAGGAAGAATAATGACCCAGGCAGAACATAAGTCAGAATGTTAATAACACAAATGAAGATGAAAATCCTGCCAGGATGTAGGATTAACCTCTTCCTCAACAGAGACACAAAGTACTCAAACTCTGATCACCCCAAGGAGTTAGATTTGCATTTTATCATAAGCATGGCTTTAGTTAGTTAGTTTATTGATTTTCTGTGAAAATTTCAAGCCTGTATTTTATGAGCAGCAAAGCCCTAGAGGCCTGTGATTTATTCCTTCTTAGCTTTAAGTATAACCATCAGGATGACAGAAGTGCTTCCCAATGATGTAACCACAACCGATTTTTCTGCTTGTTTGAACCAAAGTGCGGTTTGATTGAATACCCTCTCCTTCAGTCCTGCTTTGAAACAAGAAAAGGAGTAGGGTGGGTTAAAGTTCTACAGCGATTAGTCATTGCCACAATAATCCTGGGTAGCCAATCCCCCCAAAACAAAGCGATGTCTAGCAACACACTTGTATTACCATGCTCAGAAATCTGTAGGTTGACCGTGGTTCTGTTGATCCAGGGCAGGTTCTGCTCTGCTCCAGGCCGTGACTGGGCTCATCTTGGTACTGGGTCAGTCTTGATGGGGTAAGCTCAGGTCTAGTCCATATATATTTATTCTGGAGGGGAGGATGAAAGGGAAGCTGAAATAACTGCTAAGATCAAAAGGCCCACAGGAGAGCAGGTAAGACAGGTTTGAATGTTTCAAATGTTGCCAGGCTGGGTCCCCCAACATTCCCCAGAGGATCTGTTCCCTTAAGCAAGGTTTTGAGGGATCATTAACAAATTAAGGTAAAAGTACCCACAACAGTGCCTGAACCACACTGCCCTTCTGCTGTGGAGTGGAGAGAGAAGAA